>CAUYLG010033355.1:0-44425 GCA_963573385.1 Cacajao melanocephalus | reverse complement strand
CCTGGGTGGAGGGACCACAGCTGCCCAGCCCAATTCAGTAACCCCTAACCACGTGTGGCTTCCAAGCCCTTGAAATGTGACTCATCCAAGTTGAGATGAGCTGTGAGTGTAAAATCCACACAAGACTTGAAGACTTGGTCCAAAAACAAAAGGAATGTAAACGATCTCATTACTTTTTATATTGATTACATATTGAAATGATAACATTTTGGATATATTGGGCTAAATAAAACATTAAAGTCAACATTATTGATTTCATCTGTGTATTTTTACTTTTTAAAAATGTGTCTAGCAGCCGGGCGTGGTGGCGCGTGCCTGCAGTCCCAGCTACTCGGGAGGCTGAGGTGGGAGGATCACTTGAGCCCAGGAGTTCTGGGCTGTAGCGCGCTATGCCGATCGGGTGTCTGCACTAAGTTCGGCACCAATATGGTGACCTCCCGGGAGTGGGGGACCACCAGGTTGCCCAAGGAGGGGTGAACTGGCCCAGGTCGGAAACGGAGCAGGTCACAACTCCCATACCGATCAGTAGTGGGATCCCGCCTGTGCATAGCACTGCACTCCAGCCTGGGCAACAGTGAGACCCTGTCTCTTAAAAAAAAAAGAAGGAGAAAATAAAAGAAAAATGTGCCTAGTCCGGGCATGGTGGCTCACGCCTGTCATCCCAGCACTTTGGAAGGCCAAGGCGGGCGGATCACAAGGTCAAGAGATTGAGACCATGGTGAAACCCCGTCTCTGTAAAAAAAAAAAAATTTAAACTTTAGAAAAAAAAAGAAAAAAGAAAAAGGTGCCTAGTAGAAAATTTAAAAAAAAATTTTTTTTTTTTTTTGAGACAGAATCTTGCTCTGTTGCCAGGCTGGAGTGCAGTGGTGCCATCTCAGTTCACGTCGATCTCCGCCCTCCGGGTTCAAGCGTTTCTCCTGCCTCAGCATCCCTAGTAGCTGGGATTACAGGTGCGTCCCACTATGCTCAGCTAATTTTTTTGTATTTTCAGTAGAGATGGGGTTTGACCATGTTGGCCAGGCTGGTCTTGAACTCCTGACCTCAGGTGAGCCACCCGCCTCGGCCTCCCAAAGTGCTGGGATGACAGGCGTGAGCCACCGTGCCCAGCTATGTGTTAAATTTTTGATTGAATAAAAGGAGGAAAGAAAAAACTCGAGATTGCCTGGCGGACTGAGGCCGTGGGAGTTGGGGACCCGTTTGCTCTGCCCGTGTGGGATGCTGGAATTTCAGCGCCACCTAGTGGCAGGTAGTGATGAGGGGAATGACCAGAGCGGAGGGAGGGAAAAGCAGGTGCGGATTTGGACTCCTGGCAGGTGAGCCCAGCCCAGCCCAGCCAGCTGTCCAGGGCCCCGCTGGTCTGCAGTTGCTCCAGGCAGGTTCTCACTTAGGACCACATGGAAGACCATGAAGGACCGTGGCGGTATTCATCCCACAAGGTGGGTTTGGCTGGCACAGTGCTGACCCAACACTTGATTTTTTTTTTTTTTTGAGATGGAGTCTCGCCCTTGTCGCCCAGGCAGGAGTGCAGTGGCGCAAGCTCAGCTCACTGCAGCCTCCACCTCCTGGGTTCAAGCGGTTCTTCTGCCTCAGTCTTCCGAGTAGCTGGGATTACAGGCACCTGCCACCATGCCCGGCTAATTTCTGTAATTTTAGGAGAGACAGGGCTTCACCATGTTGGCCAGACGGGTCTCAAATGCCTGAACTCAGGCGATCCACTGGCTTTGGCCTCCCAAAGTGCCGGGATGACAGGCGTGGTTTGGCTGGCAGTGTTGACTCAACTTGTAATTATTTTTTTAGACGGAGTTTTGCACTTGTTGGCCAGACGGGAGTGCGATGGCACCATCTTGGCTCACTGCAATTTGGGGTTACAGGCGCGCACCACCACACCCGGCTAATTTTTGTATTTGTGTATTTTTAGTAGAGGTGGGGTTTCACCATGTTGGCCAGGATGGTCTCCATCTCCTGACCTCAGGTGATCCGCCCGCCTCAGCCTCCTAAAGTGCCGGGAATAGAGGCATGAGCCACTATACATGGCCACAATAACCATTTTTTAATAATCACAAAATCTTTTCTTCATCATATATCAGTCATCTTGGAGAATGGATATGATCTTGGGAAGCCAACAGAAAATCAAGCAAGGGTTCCAGGAACCCTAAATGGCACATAACTAAGGCTACTCAGGCCCAGGACCCCCTGTGGCATCAGAGGGAGGAGGAAGCACCTGTCAGGCTGATACGTGTTTGATACCCACGCAAATGTCTACACAGCCACACGTCTGCGTAAGCACGCACAAAATACGTCCATATCACAAACTCAGAATGCTGGGCAAGTATCAGCACACAAACATATGATGTGCACACCCAAACACGCAGCCCTGGAAAGACCATGATGACCGCAGTGTGTCCTGAACTTTACAGTTTATAAAACACCTTCCCAGGCATTCCGTCCTTGCAACAACCTTGTGAATTCAATGTGTCTGAGCAGCCTCCGCCCAGCGAGCACTTCTGCGGGCCAAGCACTATGCTACTGCTTTATTTTATTTATTGATTGTTTTTGAGACAGAGTCTCGTTCTGTCTCCCAGGCTGGAGTGCAGTGGCGTGGTCTCGGGTCACTGCAACCTCTGCCTCCCGGGTTCAAGCAATTCTCCTGCCTCCACCTCCCGTATAGCTGGAATTACAGGCACCCACCACCACATCTAGCTAATTTTTGTATTTTTAGTAGAGACAGGGTTTCGCCATGTTGGCCAGGCTGGTCTCGAACTCCTGACCTAGCGATCTGCCCCCCTCGGCCTCCCAAAGTGCTGGGATGACAGGTGTGAGCCACTGCGCCCGGCCTCCACAATGCTATTGCTTTAAATGCATTGTCTCATTTAGCCTCTACAACAGCCTATGATGTAAGTACTTATTCTAGCCCATTATACAGATGGGAACACTGAGGCTCAAAGCCACCAGGTGCTTTGCCCAGATCACTCAGCTGGTAAGTGAGGAGACAGGAGTCTGGACCTGTGACATCCCCCCGACCCCGCTGAACTCACAGGGCTGCCGCCTCAGGATTCTGCCTGCTGGGGCGTCCTTGCTATTTCCAGGCTGAGCGCACGATTGCGGGAGAAGAACCCTTATTTCTTTCAGTCCAGGAATTTAGGCAAGCAGGACTTGCTGGTCATTGTACTGCGTTTCCAGAGAATGAACACCTGAGGCTGAAAGAAAACTACGGCCTTGTCCAAGCTGGCCTCGCCTCAGATTCTAATTCTACAAACAGTCACAACTGTGGAACGCCTTCTGTTTGCCAGAAACGGTCCATTATGAACCACTTTCACGCCTCACAGCCGCCCTGTGCTGGAGTCACCATTTATGTCAGAGGGGAGGAATCGGAGGCTGAGAGGGGCGGTAGAGGAGGGGCTGGCCCCGGGCAGGCCTGGCTAGACCCCATGTCCCCTCCGAATAGCGCCTGTGCCACAGCCTCCCTGAGCAGTTGGGAGCCCGAAGGCCTGTGGCTGGGGACAGGAGGCTGAGCGTGCCGGCCAGGGCTGGGGTTGGCAGAGTGCAGAGGCAGCTTTCACTGTGTCCGTGAGCCTCACCCCACCTGCTCTGGGACGCCCCCCTGGGCCACGCCTAACGGCGTTTCTCTTGCGTCTGTGGGATCCCCACGCTGAGCTAGCTGTGTGGAATCCTTCCCTCCCCGGCTCCCAAGACCCTGGCTCTGGCCCAGCAGGCGGCCCCTGCAGCCTGAGCCCGGCCGGACACCAGCTCATCTCAGACGAAGGCAGCTCTCCATGCGGAACTGGCTTGGCCTGAGGCCCCTCTGCCCTCACTCAACCCCCTCACCCAGAATCCTTCCTGGGTTCCAAGCTGGCCCCTCACCATGGGTGGGGGGGGCCCGGCCCGCGGTTCCCTGGGAGCTCTCCTGCCTGTCACTGGAGGCAGATGCACGCAGGACTTACTGGCACCCAGTCCTTGGCCTGCCCTTGGCCTCCTGCCCTGAGACCCGGCCAGACCCTCCCTGGTGGCAGCCCTCCCTGTGGCTGACTCCAGACCGCAGCTCTGCAGGGAGGTCCAGAGCCTGGGCTGAGCACATCCGTAACCTCCCAGCCCCCAAGCCCCTCTCCCAATACTGTCCTCTCCCACCCGGGGGACGCAGGGTGGAGCGTCATCGCTGGCTGTCTCTTTCCTCCCCCTGGGCCCCTGAGCCCCTGAGCTCAGCCACACCTGGGGTTTTGCCATGAACCCATTCCCCGGGGGCCCACCTGTGCGCTCAGGCCCCGCCCAGCATCCAAGGTGAGCCCGGCCCTCAGGCTTTCCTGCCACCCTGGGCCACTGCGCCCGCTGGAGTCTGGTATCGGGCAGAGATGACGGGTTTCCCTTTTTATTTAGCTGCTGCTCCTGACGCCTCTCCCGGATCAGGCTTGGGCAGCGGCCAGGCAGGGGAAGGGGACTCGGCCCTTGGCCACGAGACCACAGCGGGCCCCACGGACTACCACACCTGTCCCATCCCTCACCCTCCTAAAGGCAGCGAGTGCAGACAGGGCCCCGAGGCACGGGAGTGCAAAGGCTGCTCTCCAAGACGAGTTCCAGTCCAAGACGAGTCCCGGATCCTGATCCTTTCGTGGCGCCGCCTCCCCAGGCGGGGATTGGGGGTGCTCCCCAGACCCCCGAGCTCCTTCTCCCTGGAGAGGCGGCGTCTCCTCCGCGCCAGGTCTCAGCCGGTGCAGTGTCGCTCGGTCCCGTGTCGCTCTGTCCAGGCGCCTCTGCAGCCTCTGCTCTTGTAGCCCAGCTGCCAGCCCGGCCTCCCTCCAGGCCCGCGGGCGCCCGGAGCCGGGTCAGGAGTGCGGGGGACCCATCCCGGGGCTGGCTCGCAGGTAGCCGCGCGGCCAGGGAGGCGGCCCGGCGGAGGAAGCCCCCGGACCTCGGCGCCAGCTTCCGCCAGAGGCCTGGGACGGGCCCGGTACCTCGGCCAGCGTGCGGGGCGGTCCTGGGGGCGCGTGCGGGGAGCACGAGGCGCAGCGGGGCGCGGGCGGCACCGGGGGACAGGCGGCGTCTGGGCGCGCGAGGCCGGGCCCTGCGGGCGGCAGGGGGCTGGCGACCGAGTCGTCCCTCGCGTCCTTGGGGTCCCCGCGCGCGGCCGGGCCGTGGCACTCCAGGTGTCCGCAGGGCCCGCGGGGCGCGGGGCTGGCGCGCAGGGCGAGGGAGAGCGCGGCGATGCGGTGGATGGCCCTGCGCAGCGTGGCGATCTTGGAGAGCCTCTTGCCGCCCAGGTCGTGCCGCAGCGCCCGGCGCAGCGCGTTAAACGCCTCGTTGTAGTCCAGGATGCGCTTGCGCTCCCGCACGTTGGCCGCCATGCGCCGCGCCGTGGACCTCACGGGCCGCGCGCGCCTCCGGCCCGCCGGCTCCTCCGCCTCGCCCAGGCCGCGGGGAGCGCGGCTCGCCCCCAGCACCCCCAGATCCGCCCCGGCCCCGGGGCAGGAGCCCCCCAAGTCCTCCGCGGAGCCCTCGGCCCCCTTCCGCGCCCTGAGGCCTAGTCCTGGCGCTCGCAGCATGGCCTTCCCGGGCCCTCTGCTCTCTGCCCTCTGCCCCAGCCCCGGCTGGCGACGCGGACGGTCCTGGCTCCTGCGGG
Organism: Cacajao melanocephalus; assembly: GCA_963573385.1. Taxonomy (NCBI): domain Eukaryota; kingdom Metazoa; phylum Chordata; class Mammalia; order Primates; family Pitheciidae; genus Cacajao; species Cacajao melanocephalus. Next base: position 38,814 of record CAUYLG010033355.1, on the reverse strand, counting down.
CTGGACGCTCCCTGGACTGGCCTCTCCGGCGGGGCTTTATGGCACCACGCTGCGCCCCGCCCTCCCACCCATCCATCTCCCTCCTCCTGCTTTATTACCGGCCTCCAGGTAGGTCGGGGGGCGAGGGGGGAACCGAGGGAAGGAGGAAGGCGAGGAAGGAAGCGTGCAGGTTCCTGAAAGCCGAGACCAGACGGGCATCCCGGCCACGCCGCCCTGGGGAACTTGCCTCCCTCCGGGGCCACTGTGGGGTGGCCGCGTTCCACACTCTTCCTCCCCACTCTCAGACACGGGGCTAAATGTGGCTTCTAGCAGGAGAGCTGATGGGAACGGAAAGAGTGGGAGCGGCCGGGCGGGATGGCTCACGCCTGTCATCCCAGCACTTTGGGAGGCCCAGGCGGGCGGATCTCTTGAGCCCAGGAGTTTCGAGAGCAGCCTGGCCGACAGGGCGAGACGCCGTCTCTACAAAAAATACAAAAATTAGCCAAGTGCGGTGGTATGCGCCTCTGTAGTCCCAGCTACTCGGGAGGCTGAGGCAGGAGGATCACCTGAGCCCAGGGAGGTCGAGGCTGCAGTGAGCTGTGATCGCACCACTACACTTCAGTCTGGGCAGTACAGTGAGACCCTGCCTCAAAAATAGAAATAAAAACCAAAAGTGTGGTGCTTTGGTGTTTTTCTTGTGGTGGTTGAGACGGAGTCTCACTCCGTCACCCAGGCTGGAGAGCGGTGGCGCGATCTCGGCTCACTGCAACCTTCACCACCTGGGTTCAAGCGATTCTCCTGCCTCAGCCTCCCGAGTAGCTGGGATTATAGGCATGCACCACCACACCCGGCTAATTTTTGTATTTTTAGTAGAGATGGGGTTTCACTATGTTGGCCAGGCTGGTCTTGAACTCCTGACCTCAGGTGATCCACCTGCCTCAGCCTCCCAAAGTGCTGGGATGACAGGCGTGAGCCACTGCACCTAGCCTTTGGTGTGTTTTAAGAACCTTGACAGTACTTGTCAAGTCCCTTGGGCAACCACAGAGCTGGCATTGAGGAAAGCATGAGTGTCCCACCCGGCAGGGCTCACACGGCAGGGGCAGGGCCCTGCAGGTAAGGCTGACCCAGAGCTTCTGGCTTTTCCAGCTGCGGAGCCTGGCTGGCTGCAATTGGGGTTCGGGTTTTGATTGGGCCTGACTCTCCCTCCACTGCCCTTTGACCTCCCTTCTGAGGCAGAGCTGGGCTGAGTCAGCAGCAGAGGGCGATGGGGAAGATTCCTTTGCAGCCCTGGCTCCCCATCAGGGGCATCTTTCGGGTCCAGAGCCACTGGGCAGCGGTATCTCATGACACAGCCCTGCCAGGTTATGAACTCATTGGGCAGCCTCTCCCCTCTTCCCCAGGGATTTTCATTTGAAACAGGGTCTCAGAAAAAAGATAGTGCTTATTCCTAGGGAAATACCCCCAGTGGAATTTCAGGCATCCCCAGGCGAGTTATTTGGAGCACCTTAAAGTCACCAGTTCCAGCCACAATCCAAATGCCTCCAAAATGCCCAGGCCTCTGGTGGCATCAGCTGGACTGGGTGTGCCGTGTGCGGTTCACATCCATCTCGCCAAAAGAGCATTGCCAATAAGCCCATTATTTCAAACTGAATTTCTCCACAGAGTTAAATAGTAAGGCACCGGGAAGCAGCGTGTATGTGTTTACTTCTGTGATGTATTTACACACTTGGATGAAAGCATCCTCAGGACATCTGTATTTCCCACTTTCTGTTCCCCCCAAATCTGCAATATATGTGGAATTATAAAGCAGCTAGTGGCCGGGTGCTGTAGCTCACGCCTGTAATCCCAGCATTTGGAGAGGCTGAGGCAGGTGGATCACTTGAGGTCAGGAGTTCGAGACCAGCCTGGCCAACATGGCAACCTCCCTATCTCTACTAAAAATACAAAAAGTAGCCTGGCGTGGTGCTGGTGGGAGCCTGAGCAGGAGAATCGCTTGAACCCGGGAGATGGAGGTTGCAGTGAGCCGAGATCACGCCACTGCCCTCTAGACTCCGTCAGATGAATGAATGAATGAATGAATGAATGAATGAATGAAAAAAGAGGTTAGTAAAAGCAAAGAAAATGTCCAGCGGCCCGCGTTTCCCCGCACAGGTCAGGAAACGGCCCCGACGAAGCCTCCCGAGGATGCGGGAGCGGCGCCTCCTCCTGGAAGCCCGCGGATCCCGGGGCGCTGCGGGCTCGGCCGACTTCAAAGGCCAGCGGGGACCCGGCATTTCCGCGGCACCTGCGCCCTTGCCCGGGAGCGCGCGCTTCTCGCCGGGGCGGAGGCGGGCGCGGTGATTTAGGGCCGGGCGGTTCCGCCGGGGCGAAGGTGCCTATTACCGCCAGGCGGGGCCTGGATTTCAAAAATTCCTGCCCTTCCTCGGGAAGTTCCGGCGCCGCCCCCCGGGGGAGGACCGGAGCCCGCCCTGGAGAGAAAGCCCGGGCCCCACTCGCGGGGTCCTGGAACTCGCCCGTCCCCAGACAGCGGGTCCCCCCAGGCCCTGAGACCCCCACCCCAGGCCCAGACGCTGGTTTCAACCCACACGCGCCCCGTGTCGAAGACGGAGGGCGCAGTTTCAGGCTCTGGCCCTTCATGCATTCGTTCAACAAACATTTTTGTTTGTTTGTTTAGACGGAGTCTCCCTCTTGTCGCCCAGGCTGGACTGTAGTGGCCTGATCTCGGCTCACTGCAACCCCCACCTCCCTGGTTCAAGCGATTTTCCTGCCTCAGCCTCTCGAGTAGTTGAGACTACAGGCCCTTGCCACAACACCCGGCTAATTTTTTGTATTTTTAGTAGAGATGGGGGTTCCCATGCTAGCCAGGATGGTCTTGAACCCCTGACCTCAGGTGATCCACCCACCTCCACCTCCCAAAGTGCCAGGATTACAGGTGTGAGCCACCGGCTGGGCCTCAACAAAAACTTATTGCTTGACAAGTGATCCGGTGACAGAGCAGTGAATAAACAGCCAAAAACACGTCCTAATGGAGCTCATGTTCTCTTGGGAAGAGTGAATAATGAGGAAAATAAATAACGTGTGTAGTAAATAAATACAATTAAAAGTACATGAGCCAGTCCCAGGCATGGTGGGGCAAGCCTGCTGTCCCAGCACTTTGGGAGGCCAAGGGTGGAGGACCACTGGAGCCCAGGAGTTCCAGACCAGCCTGGACAACATAGTGAGATCCCCATCTCTACAAAAAATAAAATATTAGTTGGATGTGGTGATGTGTGCCTGTGGTCCCAGCTACTCGGGAGGCTGAGGCAGGAGGATGGCTTGAGCCCAGGTGGTCAAGGCTGCAGTGAGGCTGTGATCATGCCACTGCACTCCAGTCCAGCCAACAGGGCAAGACCCTGTGTTAATAAAAGTAGATTAGACAGGCGGGACCCAGTGGCTCACACCTGTCATCCCAGCACTTTGGGAGGCCGAGGTGGGCGAATCACCTGAGATCAGGAGTTGAAGACCAGCCTGACCAACATGGTGAAACCCCGTCTCTACTAAAAATACAAAAATTGGCCGGGTGTGGTGGTGGGCACCTGTAATCCCAGCTACTTTCTGAGGCTGAAACAGGAGAATCACTTGAACCCAGGAGGTGGAGGTTGCAGTGAGCTGAGATTGCACCATTGTAAAACCAGCCTGGGCAACAGAGCAAGACTGTCTCAAAAGAAAAAAAAAAAAAAGTGGCTGCGTGTAGTGGTTCATGCTTGTGATGTTCATGCAGGACTGTGGGAGGCCGAGGCGGGTGGATCACGAGGTCGAGATCGAGACCATCCTGGGCAACATGGTGAAACCCCGTCTCTACTATAAATACAAAAATTAGCCAGGCGTGATGGTGGGTGCCTGTAGTTCCAGCAAGTCGGGAGGCTGAGGCAGGATTGTTTGAACCTGGGAGGCGGAGGTTGTATTGAGCCGAGATAGCGCCACTGCATGGTAGCCTGGGTGAGAGAGAGTCGAATGAAAAAGAAGAAAGAAAAAGGAAGGAAGGGGAAAAAAGAAGGAAAGAAAGAAAGGAAGGAAAAGAAAGAAAAAAAAGAAAAGACATTACGTTTGTTTTTTGTGTGTTTGTTTTTGTTTTTGAGACAGAGTCTCACTGTGTCACCCAGGCTGGAGTGCAGTGGCATGATCTCAGCTCACTGCAGCCTCTGTCTCCTGGGTTCAAGCGATTCTCCTACCTCAGCCTCTCAAGTAGCTGGGATTACAGACGTGAGCCACCACACCCAGACATTTTTTGTATTTTTAGTCAAGATGGGGTTTTACCATGTTGGCCAGGCTGGTCTCAAGCTTCTGACCGCAGGTGATCCGCCCACCTGGGCCTCCCAAAGTGCTGGGATTACCAGTGTGCGCCATTGCACCTGGCTGCCATTAGCTTTCTTTCTCTTCCTCTGACCACAGGACGAGGACTCCCTCAACGCCCCCTTCTCCAGGCAGCACCCATCTTGACCTACTATCCCTCTCTCCCTGGGCAGCCTCCCCTGTGCTCTGAGGGTAGTGTCTTCCTCTTCTGGCTTACCTCCACTCCATCTCTTCTAGGGCCTCGCCTCATCAATTTCCCCTTCCTCAGTTCTCCAGCTTTCCTTCTCTACTGGCTCCTTCCTTGGAAATACACATGGGCTCAAGCTGCTTTCTCCGAATTCGTCTTTCCTTACATCCTAGAATTTCTACCTTCTCTCTTTCATGTCCTCTCACCTCTCAGAAGCTTGGAAGCCTGGCTGTTGCCACCCCAAACCCCCAGTCTACTGAAACCTCTCCCCTTTCATTCATCCCCCATGACCTCAGCAAGGTCTTCCTGGTCAATTGTTACACACGCATTGAGCACCTACTATTTGCCAGGTCTTGGGTTAGATTATGAAGATGTCATGATGAACAGAACTGACATGATTCCTGTGTCCATGCAGTGGAGAAGGCCATCTGGTAAACCAGTTATTTCAAAAGCGTGAAATGAAAGAACATGTGACGTTTGGAAGTGGTACAGAGGAAGGATGAGCTTCTCTGAGGGGTCAGGTTCCACAGGAGAGATCATGCCTGAACTGGATTTCAAAGGATGAATAGCAGTCTGCCAGGGAGATGAGGAGTGAAGGGCACTGAAGTTACAGGAGGAGCAGGTGCCAGGCCCTGGGAGTGCCAGCCATCATGGGATGACACAGAAAATATAGGAAATGACTTTGTTAAACCATGAAATGTGAGGCCAGGGAGTGACGGGACATGAGGCTGGAGGTCAGAAGGCATCGTGCCAAAAAGCTTGCTTTTCCACCTGTAGGCAGCTGGGTACCACAAAAGGTTATTAAGCTGAGGAATGACAGTCATATTTGAATTACAGCTAGCGCTCCTTTGAGCAGTGTGGAAAATGGCTTTTTTTTTTTTCTTTTTGAGACAGAGTCTCATTCTGTCGCCCAGGCTGGAGTGCAGTGGCGCGATCTTGGCTCACTGCAACCTCTGCCTCCTGGGTTGGGGCAATTCTCCTGCCTCATCCTCCCGAGTAGCTGGGGTTACAGGTGTACGCCACCACTCCTGGCTAATTTTTGGATTTTTAGTAGGGACAGTGTTTTGCCATGTTGGCCAAGCTGGTCTTGAACTCCTGACCTCAGGTGATCCGCTCGCCTCAGTCTCCAAAAGTGCTGGGATGAAAGGTGTGAGCCGCGGCGCCCGGCTGATAACAGATATTGAAACAAATTCCGGGCAAGGCGCCGCGGCTCACGCCTGTCATCCCAGCACTTTGGGAGGCCGAGGTGGGCAGATCACCTGAGGTCAGGGGTTCGAGACCAGCCTGGCCAACATGGAGAAACCCCGTCTCTACTAAAAACACAAAAATTAGCCAGGCGTAGTGGTGCATACCTGTCATCCCAGCTACTCGGGAGGCTGAGGCAGGAGAACTGCTCAAACCTGGGAGGTGGAGGTTGCAGTGAGCCGAGATCGCGCCACTGCCCTCCAGCCTGGGTGACAAGAGCAAAATTCCATCTCAAAAAAAAAAAAAAAAAAAGACAAATTCCACTTAGGGAGCAAGGATCCTGGAGGGAGTGGGGGCCTGAGCTATGCAGGCGGTTGTGAGAGAAACACCCTGAAGTCAACACCTGTTTGGAAAATAGAATTGGCATGTTGGGGGGTGGGCAGCGGGATAAAGCAGGTGACAAAAACGGCTGTTAGGTCCGCATCCTCTGTAAGAGGAGAGGCCTTAGTGGAGAAGCTCTCCAGACAAAGGTTCAGCCACGGACATGCGGAAAGCCCAGGAAAGGTAAGAAAGCCGATGGCATATGATCACCTCGGACCCAGGGCACCCGCTGCTATGGTGAATTTTTTTTTGAGACAAGAGTCTTGCTCTGTCGCCCAGGCTGGAGTGCAGTGGCACAATCTCAGCTCACTGCAACCTCCGCCTCCTGGGTTCAAGCGATTCTTCCGCCTCAGCCTCCCAGGTAAGCTGGGATTACAGGCACCCGCCACCACGCCCGGCTAATTTTTGTATCTTTTGTTAGAGGCGGGGTTTCACCATGTTGGCCAGGCTAGTCTGGAACTCCTGACCTCAAGTGATCGCCCCGCCTCAGCCTCCCAAAGGGTTGGGATGACAGACGTGAGCCACCTCGCTCGGCGCAAACCACACTTTAAAAGGCTATTACCATGCCTGTAGGGGTGTGAGCCATCATGCTTGGCCCAAACCACACTTTATTTACTTTTTAAAAATGTTTTAATTTTTGAGACAGAGTCTCGCTCTGATGCCCAGGCTGGAGTGCAATGTGCAATCTCGGCTCACTGCAACCTCCACCTCCTGGGTTCAAGCCATTCTCCTGCCTCAGCCTCCCGAGTAGCTGGGATGACAGGTGCGCGCCGTGGTGAATGTTTTTGTTATCACTGTTTGCTGTGCGGCATTTGAACAGCCTTGCTATCTGGGGAGAAGGGAGCCTCCATGGTGGGGCTCTGGGTGACAGAGATTCCTGGTAACTGGGAGAGACAGGAGTCCAGGCACGTGACTGCCTGACTTGAATCTGGAGTGGTGTCCCCAAGAAATGAACAGGTAGCTGTGGAGAAATCCCAGTGCCACTGTCAGGGCCCGTGGCCCTCCGTGTCCTGCACAGGCATCTAGAGGAGGTTCCCGGCCTGGCGTGGGTCTAGCTGCCCAGTTTCCTCTAATTTCTGTGAATCTCCCAGCCTTAATTTCCCAGACTTTCTTTTTTTTGAGACATAGTCTTGCTCTGTTGCCCGGGCTGGAGCGCAGTGGCTCACGCCTGTCATCCCAGCACTTTGGGAGGCCGAGGCAGGCGGATCACCTGAGGTCAGGAGTTTGAGACCAGCCTGGCCAACACGGGGAAACCCCATCTCTACTAAAACTACAAAAATTAGCTGGGCGTGGTGGCGGGCGCCTACAGTGTCAGCTACTCAGGTGGCCGAGGCAGGACAATCGCTTGAACCTTGGGAGGCAGAGGTTGCTGTGAGCCAAGATCGCCCCTTTGCACTCCAGCCTGGGCGACAGAGCAAGACTCCATCTCAATAAAAATAAATTAGCAATTAGTTGTTATGATTGTTATCCTCTTCCTGGAGAACATACTCAACAGCCCAGGTTTCTTCCTTCTTCCAAGCTCACGCACGCATTTGGTCCCCTCCCTGCTGCCACTCGCAGCCCACCGAGCGGCACCCCTCAACCGCGCTCCTCCCGACAGCTCGCTCCTTCTTGCTGTAAAGCTGGAACATCGCCCGGCCCTCTGCCTGCACCACCCGGCTGAGCCCATAACACGGAACAGCAGAGCGCTGCTTGGGTTCTGGAATCAGGTAATCGTTTCTTAGCTGTGTGGCCTTGGGCAGGAGGCTGAGCCTCTCCTAGCCTCATTCCTGCCTGTAAGAGGGGTACGCAGCGGTGCCACATCAGGCTAGCGGTGGGATTAAACAAAACAAAACGGAGCGCGTTATGCTCTCAGCACATGGCCGGGCTCCTGGAAGGAACTCTAGGAATCTGAACTTTCCCTTCTTCCTACCCTCTGCTCCCCTCCCCAGCCACCCAGCCCCTGCGGCTATAAATCATCTGGGTAACGAAGAGCACCCTCCTCCCTCCCACCCCACTACCAAATCCTCATCACCTCCACCCACTAATCACCTGCTGATTGGCTTCTCATGAAAGAAATGACCAAGAGGCCTCTGCGCTTTTAGCGGGGATCTAATCAGCCGTAGATTTGCCCCAGAGTCAGTCTGGAGAACGAATTCCAGGTCCAGGTCAGGGGGGTGGGGTAGGTGGGTGCTGGCTTGGTGTGGACAGGGAGCCCTGCCTCCCGGGCCCAGGGCTGCTGAAGGCCAGGAACTCTCAGGAAAAAGCTCTGCTGTTGTGGGGAGGAAAAGCAGCTTCTACCTGGTGTCCAGGAGGCCGAGAGCGTGAGTGGGCTCGAGAGATCTTCGCCATCATCCTGAGGTTTGGTTTTCTCATCTGTTCAAGAGGAATTACAGGCTGGGAGTGGTGGCTCATGCCTGTAATCCCAGCACTTTGGGAGGCTGAGGCGGGAGGATCACGAGGTCAGGAGTTCAAGACCAGCCTGGCCAACATGGTGTAACCCTGTCTCTACTAAAAATACAAAAATTACCCGGGGGTGGTGGCAGATGCCTGTAATCCCAGCTACTCTCGAAGCTGAGACAGACAGGCATTACTTGCTTGAACTCAGGAGGTGGAAGTTGCAGTAAGCCGAGATTGCACCATCGCAATCCAGCCTGGGCGACAGAGCGAGACTCCGTCTCAAAAAAAAAAAAGAAAAGAAAAAGGAAAAAGGTAATGCCTCCTGTATAGGTTTGGTGTGAGGAAAAAGTGAGAGAAACCAAAAGTGGACGTCTAGGTGGTCACAGTCGTTCCTGCCTGTCATCCCAGCACTTTGGGAGGCCACGGCAGGAGGATCAATCGAGATCAGGAGTTCCAGACCAGCCTGGGCCACACGGTAAGACCCTGTCTCTTAAAAAAAAAATAATCAGCTGGGCGTGGTGGTGCATGCCTGTGGTCCCAGCTACAGCCTGGGAAGTTGAGACTTTGCTGAGCAGAGATCAAGCCACTGCACTCCAACCTGGGTCGCAGTGAGACCCTGCTTCAAAAGAAAGGTAGATTTCTAGCACTTTGTAGGTGACAATAAATGGCATCCATTCCTATTGCTGCTATGATCATTGCGTTCACTATTGTTGTCATTCCGGGAACCCAGTGACCCATTTTTCCGACTCCCTTTGGTGACTCGCTCGCCCTGCTTCTGGTGATTTGTAATGCCACGTCCCTGCCCTGCACCTCCACCATCTCTGGGTCGTGCCTGTCTGGCTGGGCAATCCTGTAGTCTCGTTTTTCATTGTCAGAATGGTCTTGAGTGTTCTTTCCTTCTACACGTCCACAGGAATTTGATTTTCATTTTTTCTAATCACTATTCTGTGACTCTCTTGCCTCTTCTACACATTTTCTTTCTCAGAGACGGAGTCTCCCTCTGTCGTCAAGGCTGGAGTGCGGTGGCGCGATCTCGGCTCACTGCAGCCTCCACCTCCCATGTTCAAGCAATTCTCCTGCCTCAGCCTCCCAAGTAGCTGGGATTACAGTTGTGCGCCACCACGCCTGGCTAATTTTTTGTAGTTTTAGTAGAGACGGGGTTTCACCATGTTGGGTCAGGCTGGTCTTGAACTCCTGACCTCTGGTGATCCACCCGCCTTGGCCTCCCAAAGTGCTGGGATGACAGGTGTGAGCCACGTCACCTGGCCACCTGGCCCATATTTTCTTTCTCAAGGTGGCTTCCCTCATAGTGGCAAAAGGGCTGCAGGAGTTCTCCGACTCACATGCATCCTCCATCATGGACAGAAGGAGAAGGAAACCACCCAGGAAAGTCCCTCCTAAAACCCCGACCCACAGAAACTGAATGTACGTGTTTATTTGTTTTTTGTTTTTTAAGGCAGAGCCTCACTCTGTCACCCAGGCTGAAGTGGCATGATCTGGGCTCCCTGTACCCTCCACCCCCATGTTCAAGTGATTCTCCTGCCTCAGCCTCCTGCGTAGCTGGGATTACAGGTGCCCGCCACCATGCCCAGCTCATTTTTGTATTTTTAGTAGACACAGTGTTTCACCATGTTGGCCAGGCTGGTCTCAAACTCCTGACCTCAGGTGATCTGCTGGCCTCGGCCTCCCAAAGTGCTGGGATGACAGGCGGGAGCCACCGCGCCCAGACTGTGGTTGTTTTAAACCATTTGGTTTTGAGGTCATCTGTCCCTCAACACGAGGTGATGAGTCCAGCTGCTCTGCCCTCTCCCAGGCCCTCCTGCTCCTGCAGTTGGCCAAGTTCTCCGGTGACTGTGGGCAGGAGTCGTTGCAGGCCCGCCCGCACGAACTTCCCCTCCGCACCTCTGCAGCCTCCACACCCGTCCTGCTAGCTTCAGGTGCCCTAGGCCTGCCATGGCCAGCACCGGCTGAAGATGGTAGAGCTACAAGGGGGAGAAGTCTGGGCCCCTCGTCGTGGCTAGAGGAGAGCAGCCCAGGGATACTGCCTGACACAGACCCCACATGAATGGGTCCATGAGCAAGAATGAACTTCCGGCCAGGCGCGGTGGCTCACGCCCGTAATCCCAGTGAATCATGAGGTCAGGAGTTCAAGACCAGCCTGGCCAACATAGTGAAACCCCATCTCTATTAAAGATACAAAAAAATGTAGCGGGATGTGGTGGAGGGCACCTGTAATCCCAGTTATTTGGGTGGCTGAGGCAGAGAATTGCTTGAACCCAGGGGCGGAGGTTGCAGTGAGCTAAGATAGCACCACTGCACTCCAGCCTGGTGACAGAGAGAGACTCTGTCTCAATAAAAAGAAAGAAACTTAAATGGTTAAGCCACTGAGATTTGGGAATTTATCCATTATAGTACCTAACATATCTTAATTAATGCTCTTTCATATAGAATTTTTTCCCCCAGGCTGGATTATAATGGTGCAATCTCAGCTCACTGAAACCTCTACCTCCTGGGTTCAAGCTGTTCTCCTGCCTCAGCCTCCCGAGTAGTTGAGACTAAGGTGCGCGCCACCACGCCTGGCTAATTTTTGTATTTTTAGTAGAGATGGGGTTTCACCATGTTGGCCAGGCTGGTCTTGAACTCCTGACCTCAGGTGATCCACTGGCCTCGGCCTCCCAAAGTGCTGGAATGACTGGCGTGAGCCACTGCTCCCGGCCTCATATGGAACTTTAGAGATAAAAGTTTTACATAAACTTCCTTTAAATTGGATTCTCCTAACTCCTTGTGAGGTAGGTAGGGCAGAGTGCTCTTTTATCCGTGAGGAGAACCGAGGCTCAGAGAGGGTAAGACATTTGCTCAAGGTCACACAGCTCATGGGTGGAGCAGGAAGCCGGTGGTAGGATAACTTGGTCAGGGCAGGTTAAGCTTGGAGGACAGAGACCAGGAGTGTGATTCCTGACTCCTGAATCCACTGCTTACTAGTCAAGTGACCTTGGACGAGTCACTTCTCTTTTGATTTCTCCATCTGGAAAATAGGCACGAGTGACTTTCAGAGCTTTACGGGGACGTTCAGGAGATGACATGTGCCAGACTCCTGGCACCCGATGGGCACTCAGTAAACATTGGACGAGTGCGTTGAGGAAGCGCTTCGCACAGCTGGGCACACGGTCTCTCCACTGCGTTAGCTACGCTTAGCAGTGCACTTATATTTTATTTACATGGAAACATTTCATGTTTATTACTCTTCAGATTGCCGTTTCCACAAGCCCCTGAGAACCTGGAGTCTCTCAGGCCTCCGGGAACCGTCCGGGCTCCCCCAGACATGCCCAGCCCCCGCACAGCACGCGGACCGCCCCCCATAAATCAGGCCCTGCGACCTATAATTAACCGGCCTTGGTCCCAGGGGCTTCCTGTACCCCCTCCTCCAGGAGTGGGGGCGGGGCAGGGAGCTGGGGGGTCCCTCTACCAGCCCCTGATTTATGGCCCTCTGTGTGAAGGAGATTTAGAGCTCAGACCAGGCTGGGAGCGAGGCCCCAAGGGAGGGACCCAGGGGTCGTCACCGCCTCAATCCCTCCGCAAGTGGCTGTCTCGGGAGGGGCGGGGGCTGCGGACCCGCTCCTGGCACTTCCCAGCCCCCCAGGACCTGGCTCTGCGCCGGGCACCTGGCCTGCAACGATTGAGGGACGCTTCACGGCCACCTGCACAGTCCTTGTTACCTGTCGCCCGTTCTCAGTAAGTTTCCCCTGACTGCAAAGTTCTGTTCTCAGTTACTTTATATATATATTTATTTATTTTTGAGACGGAGTCTCACTCTGTGGCCCAGGCTGGAGTGCAGTGGCGTGATCTCAGCTCACTGCAACCTCCGCCTCCCGAGTTCAAGCAATTCTCCTGCCTCAGCCTCCCGAGTAGCTGGGACTACAGGTGACCACCACCAAGCCCGGCTATTTTATTTTTGCAGAGATGGGAGTGGGGTGGGTCTCACTTTGCTGTCCAGGCTGGTCTCGAACTCCGGCCGCCTTGCCTGGCAGAGCGCTGGGACTACAGGCTGAGGCACGGAGTGGCCCTCAGTTGCCCCCTGTAGGTCCACCTCCCCTGCCCACCTCCCCCACCCACGTTTAGCTACATCATTCCCGCCTAAGGGGAAGAGCCCAGGCCAGGGCACCTGCCTGGGGGTGGTCAGGGAAGGGGAGAGAAGGAGCCAACCTCACCCAGGTCCTGGGAAGTCCCAGTTAGCCTCAGGTGGACCGCCCTTGCCTGGGTGTTGCTCCGCCCGGCCCACAGATGACTCAGCCAGCGAGGGGGAGACACCTGGGCCAGTGAGGGGGAGACGCCAGGGTCAGCAAGAGGAGGCCCCTTGAGGTCCCACAGCCGGGAAGCTGGTAGGTATCTGAGGGTTTTCAGTGGGGTTGGGGGAGGCCTGAAGGGGACGCAGTTGAGCTCACAGCCTCACGGATTCAGGGGGGCTCTGGTGAGGAAAGGGGCCTTGGGTCCAGGGGCCTGTGAGCAGATAAAGAGGCCACCCAGGCAGGAACGACCAGATCCTCCTCTCTCGGGAACATGCCTGAGGGCCACTCCTGGAGGGGCAGTGGGACATGAAGCCTGTCCCCGATACAGCCCCGCCCCCCCCCACTGTGGGTGTGGCCACGCCTGAGAGGGCCTGTGTCTCCCACCCAGCAGGGCCCAGCTCCCTTAACACTCTCCGGAATCCTTCTAAATCCATTCATCAGCATGTATGGAGCTAGTTCGGTGTGCCAGGCACTGCTCTATTCTACAGTAACGAACAGAGCAGACAAAAAACCTGCCCTTGCGGAGCTCACACTGCCCTGGGTGGTTATCGTGTGTCTGAAGTGTTCCGTCTCGGCCGGGCGCGGTGGCTCACACCTGTCATCCCAGCACGTTGGGAGGCCGAGGTGAGCAGAGCACCTGAGGTCAGGAGTTCCAGACCAGCCTGGCCAACATGGCGAAACCCTGTCAAACACAAAATTAGCCGGGTGTGGTGGGCACTTGTAATCCCAAGCTACTTGGGAGGCTGAGGCAGGAGAGTCGCTTGAACCCAGGAGGCAGAGATTTCAGTGAGCTGAGACTGTGCCACTGGACTCCAGCCTGGTGACAGAACAAGACTCTGTCCCCCCAGAATAAATTAATAAATAAATAAAATAAAATAAATAAATAAAATACCAATCTGTGATTTCTCATGAGCCCGTGGGTTGATCAGGCAGTTCTGCCTCATGTGGTGTCAGCCAGGGTCAGTCATGTGACCTCACTGCTCTGGGAGCTGAGTGTGGGAACGCCTGAGGTCTCTCTCACCACGTGGCCTCTCTCACCACGTGGCCTCATCCTCTGAGGCGTCTCCCACAGAACAGCCTGGATTCCTCCCCGTGAGGCCGCTGGATTACAAGACAGAGCGGGAGGGTGCTGCCAGTGTTCTCGTAAGGACTCAGCCTGGAGGTCTGGGAACGGTGTGGGAACACCGTGTCTGCCAACGCCATTGATGAAAGCAAGTGGTGAGGCCGGCCCGATTCCAGGGGAGGGAAACAGACTCCACCTCTTCCGGGGGCGCCTGTGTGTGCTTGGATTAGCGGAATCGCTGGCAGCAGCATTTGAAGATGGCCGGATGTGCCCAGGTGCCCAGTCCTGAACCCCCTTCATCCTGCTTCACACAGTAACCCCCTTTCTGCTTCACCTCACCCCGGCTTATTTATTCATCCATAAAATCCGGAGTCGCCTCGCTCCACTGCCGGACCAACACTCTCCAGTGACTTCCATGGGCTGATATACCGGCCACCTTCGGTTTTCACCCTCCTTCCTCTACCCATGAGCTCTGAAGCCACTGACCACGCCTTCCAGAAATGGGCTCCTTTCCCTCTCCCCCTCCCTCCCTCCCTCCCTCTCTCTCTCTCTTTCTTTGTTTCATGATGGAGTCTTGCTGTCACCCAGGCTGAAGTGCAATGGCACGATCTTGGCTCACTGCAGCCTCCGCCTCCTGGGTTCAAGCGATTCTCCTGCCTCAGCCTCCTGAGTAGCTGGGATTACAGGTGCCCACTACCATGCCCGGCTAATTTTTGTATTTTTAGTAGAGACGGGGTTTCTCCATATTGGCCAGGCTGGTATCGAACGCCTGACCTCCTGATCTGCCGCCTTGGTCTCCCAGAGTGCTGGGATTCCCGGCATGAGCCACGGCGCCCGCCGGAACTGGGCTCCTCCCGCTGGCATCTCTCCCGATTCCTCTTCTGTCTCTTTTTATTGGCTCCTCTTCTTCCGCCAATCCCTTAGATGTCAAATGTCTATTTCCAGCTGCAACATCTCTCCTCGCAGACACGTCAACCCAATTCCAAAACGCTTCTCCCCGGCTCCCCACCTGGGTGAACAAGATGAGCAGGGGAGCAAAGCCATCGCTGACCAAAACCCCAGGACCCGTCCCACGTGCCTCCCACCATCCCTGTGGCTAACTCAGAGGCGACATTTTACTCCTGGAATCAAGACCTTAGAACTTGGGAAAGAAACGTGGGGTGTGAAGAACAAAAGTTAGGTGGAATCTCGGCGCCCTCTTCTGGTCAGAACATGGAACTCCAGGCCGGGCGCATTTTCTCACGCCTGTCATCTCATCACTTTGGGAGGCCGGGGCGGACCGATCGCCTGAGATCAGGGGTTCGAGACCTGGGTGAAACCCATCTCTACTCAAAATACAAAAGTGAGACAGGCGTGGTGGCGGGTGCCTGTAATTTCAGCTACTCGGGAGGCCGAGGCAGGCGAGTCACCTGAACCCGGTGGCAGAGGTTGCAGTGAGCCCAGATCCCACCACTGCACTCCAGCCTGGGTGACAGAGCGAGACTCTGTCCTCTTAAAAAAAAAAAAAAAGTGGAACTCCATGAAGTGGTCGATCCAGGCCTCTCGCTGGGCTGGGGCCCTGCTGCTTGGTGCTGCCCGCTGCAAATATTGGAGTTTTATCTCTTCTCATTTGCGCTGGGAGAGCAAACTGCTGTTTTGCCCCGGTCAGGTCCCTCCCGCACGTCTCTCTGGGGCTCTCCAAGTCTCATCATTTGCCACCCGCAGTTGCTCACTGCACAGACGGAGGAAAAACTGAGGCCACCAGGTGTGAACCCTCAGCTTCCTGCGGGGGCGCACAGAAAGATCTGCCTGCACCCACTTGCACGTCCTCCCCTCCCGCTGTCTGAAGATAACCCCTGCTGCGGGGGTTGGGGCGGAGTACCTCCACTCCCGTCCTCACAGACGGTGGACTTTGAGCCATGAGCTGTTATTCTCTTTCCAGTTGTTTTTTGATTTTTCCTGATTTTGGGGGGGGTGGTGTTTTGTTTTGTTTTGTTTTTTAAGATGAAGTTTTGCTCCTGTTGACAAAGCTGGAGTGCAATGGCATGATCTCAGCTCACTGCAGCCTTCACCTCCCAGGTTCAAGCAATTCTCCTGCCTCAGCCTCCTCAGGAGCTGGGATTACAGGTGCACACCACGCCCGGTAAAGGATTTTTTTTTTTTTTTTTTTTTTGAGACACGGTCTCACTCTGTCACTCAGGCTGGGGGCAGTGACACAATCACAGCTCACTGCAGCCTCGACCTGGGCCCAAGAAATCCTCCCATCTCAGCCTCCCGAGTAGCTGGGACCACAGGCATGTGCCACCACGCCCAGCTAAGTTTTGCATTTTTTTGTAGAGATGGGGTTTCACCATGTTGCCCAGGCTGGTCTCCAACTCCTGGGCTCAAGCAATCGATCATCCCACCTCGGCCTCCCAAAGTGCTGGGATGACAGGCGTGAGCCACTGCGCCTTATCCATTTTCCATGTTTTAGTGGACTTTATTTTTTGAAATAATTTTAGATGTACAGAACAATTAGGCCGAGTGCAGCAGCTCACGCCTGTCATCCCAGCACTTTGGGAGGTCGAGGCGGGCGGATCATGAGGTCAGGAGTTGGAGACCAGCCTGGCCAGCATGGTGAAACCCTGTCTTTACTAAAACTACAAAAATTAGTTGGGCGTGGTGGCGTGTGCCTGTAATTCCAGCTACTCAGGAGGCTGAGGCAGGAGAATCACTTGAACCCGGGAGGCGGAGGCTGCAGTCAGTGGAGATTGCGTCATTGCACTCCAGCCTGGGCAACGAGAGTGAAACTTTGTCTCAAAAAAAAGAAAAAAGAAGATGTACAGAAAAATTGAGACGCTAATACCGAGAGTTCCCCATAGACCCTGACCCCATTTCCTGCCACATTGCTGTAGTACATTTATTACAATTACTGAATCAATATTGACACATCGTCATTATTAAGAGACCTTGTCTCCACAAAAAATTAAAAAATTAGCTGGGGGTGGCGGTGTGCCCTTGTCCCAGCTACTCAGGAGGCCGAGGTGGGGGGATCGCTTGAGCCGAAGAGTTCGAGTGAGGCTGCAGTGAGTGGAGGTCGCGTGACTGCACTCCGGCCTGGGCCACAAAGCGACGCCCAGTCTCTACAAGGTAAGAATGAAAAAGGAGCTTCAGGCCTACAAGGAATCAGAAAAATTTCCCCCACGTGCATGAAATTGAGACAAGGGAAGATGATCAAAGAGATGAGAACCACCTCCGAGCAAGGAGCCCGGCAGGTGAGGGCAAGGAAAGGCGAAATGCTGGCAGCCACGGGAGCTTGGCGAGGGAGGACTCGTGAGCACGGGCCCAGCCTCCGTCCCCAGCCTCTCACGTAGCCGATGTGCCCCCGGCTCTGTGGCCTCCAGCTCTCACCCTTGAAGCTGCTGCAGTGAAGCCCCGAGAGAGAAGCCACAAGGAAACTTCTCCCACCTCCACCTCCACCCACCAGGAGCCGGCCAGACGATGGCCTTCCACGTCTGCTTGTTTTCCTGGCGTCCACCCAATCTCTCCCCAA
The DNA here is from genome assembly GCA_963573385.1 of Cacajao melanocephalus. Lineage (NCBI taxonomy): Eukaryota > Metazoa > Chordata > Mammalia > Primates > Pitheciidae > Cacajao > Cacajao melanocephalus. Next base: position 21,511 of record CAUYLG010033355.1, on the reverse strand, counting down.
AGTGACCTCTTTTGGCCGTGTGTGGTGACCCACGCCTGTCATTCCAGCACTTTGGGAGGCCGAGGCAGGCGGATCACCTGAGGTCAGTAGTTAGAGACCAGCCTGGCCAACATGGTGAAACCCCATCTCTACTAAAAATACAAAAATTAGCCAGGCGTGGTGGCGCGCCTGTGGTCCCAGCTACTGGGGAGGCTGAGGCACAAGAATCGCTTGAATCTGGGAGGTGGAGGTTGCAGTGAGCCGAGATTATGCCACTGCACTCCAGCCTGGGAGACGGAGTGAGACTCCATCTCAAAAAAAAAAAAAAAAAAAAAAAGATGTCCCTTTTCTGTTGGAGAGTCACCACCCCTTTGTCCCCAGCACTTTGCATGGGATCGGCTTAAGCCTGTGAGAGGATCTCTGGCAACTGCCCATACCTGAACCACGTGGTTCAGAGCCAGTAAGATGCCCAGCGATGGTGCTGGAGCTGCCGGGAGTAAAACACCTCCTTCTTGTGTGGAAATTGCCCGAACGGACTCGCACCTGCTGGACGTCTCTGAGCACGGCTCCAGCTCAGGGAAATGGCCGTCTCCATCCGGCCACGGTGAAGACGGGGATCGGCCTGCGGATGGAGCTGTGAGCACCAGGAAGAGAGCCGGGAAATGTGGTAAGAGAAACCGGGTTCCTGGTCACATCGTTTCAGCACTAGATCTAGCCACGCCCAAAGATCTATCCCCAAACCGTTGGGTCACGCAAGCCAAAATACCCTCTTTATGACTGAAGCCGTGTATCTGCCTGTTCCTTTAGCTGTTGTTTGCAGTGTGAGGACTTGTCAGGAACACGGTGCTCCGAGTCCACTTCATGGGTAGATCTTGATGGTCAGGCTCTGTATTTTTTTGGTTCTTTCTCCCCCCACCCCCCACCCCCGCCGGCCGAGGTGGAGTCTTTCTCTGTCGCCCAGGCTGGAATGCAGTGATGTGATCTCAGCTCCGTGCAACCTCCACCTCCCGGGTTCAAGTGATAGTGATTCTCCTGCCTCAGCCTCCCCAGTAGCTGGGATCACAGGGGTGTGCAACCACACCCAGCTAATTTTTGTGTTTTTAGTAGAGACGGGGTTTCTCCATGCTGGCCAGGCTGGTCTTGAGCTCCCGACCTCAGGTGATCCGCCAGCCTCGGCCTCCCAGAGTGCTGGGATGACAGGTGTGAGCCACTGTGCCTGGCCCTTTTTCTTTCTTTTTTGAGACAGGATCTGACTCTGTCACCCAGGCTAGAATGCAATGGTGTGGTCACAGCTCACTGTCACCTCCGCCTCCTGGGCTCAAGCAATTCTCCCACCTCAGCCTCATGAGTAGTTGGGATTACAGGTGCATGCCACCACGCCTGGCTAATTTTTGTATTTTTTGTAAACACAGGGCTCAGCACGTTGACCAGGCTGGTCTCATATAGGCTCAGCGAGTCCCTCCCTGCTGGTGCAGAGACAAGAAATTGGAAATAGACAAGACACAGAGATGGAGAAAAGAGAGTTTGGGCCCGGGGGTCCACTGCTACCGAAGCGTGGAGACCAGCAGTGGCCCCAAGTGCCGGGACGCTCTTTTACTGAGTACAAAGCAGGTAAGGGCAGGTAGGCTGAGGCAATGGTGGCCAGTGACGGGGTCAGGTAAGGGCAGGTAGGCTGAGGTCATGGTGGTCAGTGAAGGGCTGAGTAAGTCACATGTCTTGGAGACAGGAGTTCAGGATTTTTTTTTCTTCTTTTTCTTTTTATTATTTTTATTTATTTTTTAAATAAAAAAATATGGAACGCTTCACGAATTTCCGTGTCATCCTTGCGCAGGGGCCATGCTAATCTTCTCTGTATCGTTCCAATTTTAGTATACGTGCTGCCGAAGTGAGCACCTTTTTCTTCTTTTTAACTTATTTTTTAAAGAGACGGGGTCTCGCTGTGTTACCCAGGCTGGAGTGCAGTGGCTATTCACAGGCGCGATCCCACGACTGATTGGCACGGGAGTTTTGACCTGCTCCGTTTCCAACCTGGGCCGGTTCACCCCTCCTTAGTCAACCTGGTGGTCCCCTGCTCCTGGACTGTCACCATATTGATGCTGAACTTAGTGTGGACACCTGATCGGCATAGCGCACTACAGCCCAGAACTCCTGGGCTCAGGCGATCCTCCAGCCTCAGCCTCCCGAGTAGCTGGGATTACAGGCACGCGCCACCGCGCCCGGCTGGAGTTCAGGATTTTCAAGAAGCCGAGGTGAGGAGAAAACCTAAGGCATCAGCACGTTTTTCATACTTGTCAAGAAATAGCAAGGTCACTAAGATTTCTGTGACTGTTGCTAACTCTCATCTTCCATGAAAAAGAGGAACCAGGTGCAAAAGCAGAACTTGAAAGTGGCCACAGAGCGTGACCGCTGAGGCGCAGCGCCGCAGGGAGACAACCAAGCCCCCGGGAGTCTGCAGGTGTCCCTGGCAGCCACAGGCCCACCGCAAGAGCTCGGGGGAGCGGAGTTTTCTAACTCCTCTGGGGAAGGAAACTTCTCGGCCATCTTGGACGACTCCTTCCCTAGCTGGCTAAACAGCAGGGTTTTCCCAGCGCTGACACTGTCGCACAGCTGAGGCGTCCTCAGCAGCCCGTATGCGGGCGTCACAGAGGGCTTAGAGCATCCTGCCTCAGGGCCACCTCTTTTCCAATGGCACTTCAGTCCCATGCTTCCTGACCTGAGACTTATTAGTAAGATTAGAGATTATATGCTTATATATATGTGTATATTTGTGATTACACGTGAATAGCTATGTGATTATTTATGATTATATACAAGAATAACTATGTAAGTATATCTCTAATTCTTTTCTAATTCAAAATTTACGCGAGAACATGCTGAGGCCTCAGACCCTTGCCTCGGCTCTTTCGGGGTCTCCCCCCCACAGTCTCAAACTCCTGGGCTCAAGCAATCCACTCACTTAGGCCTCCCAAAGTCCCCGGATCACGGGCGTGAGCCACCATGCGCCCCCGACCCCAGGCTTGATCTTTATAAGGACCATGAGGTGCCAGGAAGACGCAGAGATAAACAAGGACCACGAGGTGCCGGGAAGACACAGAGATAAACAAGATGGAATTCAGTCCTTGAAGAGCCCCTTCTGAGTCGGAAGGAAGAGTGGCTTGAACTCTGCCTCTTCTGAAATGCAAAGATCCCCAGTTAGTGATGACACAGCTTCTAACATCAGTCAGCACACTCGTCCTTCGCAGCCCAGCTGTGAAAGCCCGTCTCAGGTCACTGCTGGAGAGGCTGCTGACCCCAAAAACTGGCACTGGATACTTTTGCACTAAAGATTTGGGATTACGTCAGCGTGTTCCTCAGTGAAATAGCAGCCTTTGCAAACCCAAATCCCATATCATTAAATGGGATTAGCAAAGCTTTATTTTATTTATTTATTTTATTTTATTATTTTTTTTTCCCTCCTGTCGCCCAGGCTGGAGTGCAATGGTGTGATCTCTGCTCACCGCAACCACCGCCTTCTGGGTTCAAGCGATTCTCCTGCCTCGGCCTCCAGAGTAGCTGGGACTAAAGGCATGCGCCACCACGCCCGGCTAATTTTGTATTTTTAGTAGAGACGGAGTTTCTCCATGTTGGTCAGGCTGGTCTCAAACTCCTGACCTCAGGTGATCCAAACTCCTGACCTCTGCCTCCCAAAGTGCTGGGATTACAGGCATGAGCCACCACGCCCGGCCAAAATGGAGTCTTTATAGAGGTAATCAAGTTAAAATGAGGGCCTCGTAGGTTGGGTCCTAATCATACGTAACTGGTGTCCTTCTACAAACGGGAAATTTGGACACAGCAACCGACACATGCAGAGGGAAGACAGCGTGAGGACGTGGCTGCAGAGACGCGTCTGCCACCAGGAGACACTTAGGGCTGGTGCGCATCGCAGAAGCTGGAAGGGGTCACGCAGGGGTCTCCCCGGAGCTGGCGGAGAAAAAGGTCTTGCCAATGCAAGTTGATTCCAAATTTGTAGCTTCCAGATCTGTGAGTGAAAATATACCAGGCTTTTAAAGCAACCCAGTGTTGGGGTGGCTTCGGACAGCACCCACGGAAAACGAACCCACTGCCGCCTGCTCAGTCACCGAGTGTCTGACACACGCGCAGTGCTGACTGCCCCAAGCACTGCGTCTGTGGGGTGGACAGGACTGGCCTGGCTTCAAGGAGTGAATATTCTTTTGGTAAAAATCAATAAAAATGTTTAATAAAACAATCAACAATGGGCTGGGCACAGTGGCCACGCCTGTCATCCCAGCACTTTGGAGGACTCAGACGGGTGGACCACCTGAGGTCAGGAGTTTGAAACCAGCCTGGCCAACATGGTGATACCTGCGCTCTATTAATAATACAAAAATTAGCTGGGTGTGGTGGCACGCGCCTGTAATCCCAGGTACTCGAGAGGGTGAGGCAGGAGAATTCCTTGAACCCAGGAGGTGGAGTTTGCAGTGAGCTGAGATCACACCACAGCACACCTGCCTGGGTGACAGAGCGAGACTTTGTCTTAAAAAAAAAAAATCAATATAAATGTGAGAAAAGTAGTGAGTACAGAGGCAAGCAGGATGTGCTGAAAGGAAAGGCCCCGTTGAGCCTGGGTGATCAGGGACAGCTTCCTCGAGGAGGTGGCTTCTAAGTGGAGGCCTGAGGGATGGAGAGGTGGGGAAAGGCTTCCTGACAAGGGCAGGTCATGTGCAAGGTGCAGTACTCAGGAGGGGGAGGCGGGAAGACTGCACGGGGCCAGGAGTTTGAGACCAGTCTGGGCAACAGAGTGAGACCCTGCCCTACACAAAATAAAAAAAACAGCCGGGGGTGGTGGCTCACGCCTGTAACCCCAGCACTTTGGGAGGCCAAGGTGGGCGGATCACCTGAGGTCAGGAGTTTGAGACCAGCCTGGCCAACATGGTGAAACCCCGTCTCTACTAAAAATACAGAAATTAGCTGGGCATGGTGGCGTGCGCCTGCAATCCCAGCTACTTGGGAGGCAAGAGTATTGCTTGAACCTGGGAGGCTGAGGCTGCAGTGAGAGGAGATTGCACCACTGCACTCCAGCCTTGGCGATTGAGCAAGATTCCGTCTTAAAAAAAAAAAAAAAAAAAAACAAGGAAACAGGCGGGCGGCCAGGCGTGGTGGCTCACGTCTCTAATCCCAGCACTTTGGGAGGCTGAGGCGGGTATATCACAAGGTCAAGAGTTCAAGACCAGCCTGGCTAATGTGGCAAAATCCCGTCTCTACTAAAAATACAAAAATCAGGCTTGGTGGTGGGTGCCTATTGTCCCAGCTACTCAGGAGGCTGAGGCAGGAGAATCGATTGACCCCGGGAAGTGGAGGTTGCAGTGAGGCGAGATCACGCCACTGCACTCCAGTCTGGGTGACAGAGTAAGACGCCATCTCAAAAAAGTAAAAACAAACAAAAAAAAAGGATGGGAACTGTGCTCACAGGAGGAGGCCGTTGGGATTTATGATGTCAAGGCAGAGGGATGAGGCTGAGGTCCTTGGGTGGCAATCCTCCCTGGGGCTGCAGACAGGTCCGCGTGTGGGAGCTGTGGGTCTTCCTGGGGTCTCAGCCAGTGGTCAGCCTTCCTACCTCCACAGGAGCTCCTTGCCGCTCTGCAGCGCTTTCTCTCCCCGTCCTGCCAGGACTCCAGGGAGGGGTGGGTATTTGAGGCCTCCTCCCACGGAGCACGAGCGTTCCCGTACGGCCGCTGGAGTGTGAGCTGCTGCGAGGGGGAGGGTCCAGAACACAGGCTCTGTCTGACCTGGCACAGATGCCCGATTCCCAGCCCAGGGAGGGGTGTGGGGGGTGGGAAACAATCTTGCTTTCGTCGTTTCTTATTTTTTTACTTACTTATTTATTTAGATGATACGGCGTCTCACTCTGCGGCCCAGGCTGGAGTGCGATGGTGCGATCTCGGCTCACTGCAACCTCACCTCCGGGATTCAAGAGATTCTCGGCCGGGCACAGTGGCTCATGCCTGTCATCCCAGCACTTTGGGAGGCCGAGACAGGCGGATCACCTGAGGTCAGGAGTTTGAGACCAGCCTGGCCAACATGGTGAATCTCTCTCTTTATTAAAAAAAATTAGCTGGGCGTGGCAGTGTACACCTGTAATCCCAGCTACTTGTGAGGCTGAGGAAGGAGAATTGCTTGAACCAGGAGGTGGAGGTTGCAGTGAACCGAGATTGTGCCACTGCACTCCAGCCTGGGTCACAGAGTGAGACTCTGTCTGTAAAAAAAAAAAAAAGAGAGAGATTCTCCAGCCTCAGCCTCCTGAGTAGCTGGGATTACAGGCTTCTGCACCATCCCCAGCTAAGTTTTGTGTTTTTAGTAGAGACAGGGTTTCACCATGTTGGTCACACCGGTCTCGAACTCCTGACCTCAGGTGATGCTCCCACCTCGCCCTCCCACAGTGCTGGGATGACAGGTGTGAGCCACCGCGCCCGGCTCATCGTCTATTATTTGATTAAACATTTAGGATGCGGATTCAGTGGCACCTTCGCCTGGGTTCATTGCTAGTTTTCCTTTTCACAAATCCTTCCGCCTTGTTACTTTAGAAATAACATTCTCCCCCAGAGGCCAAAGAGGGCCTCGGAGAAAATGAAATTGACCAAGTGTCAATGATGGACGCAGGGAGGGGATACATGCTCGTCTTGCTCCGTCAGCAGTGGGACTGGGTCCAGAAAGACTCTTAGCCTCAGAAACGGCTCACTTATCCTCCCTGTAGTGAGTCTGCTCTGAAGGGCTGGAAAAACGATTCCTGAGGATCACGATGTGAGCCCGGTGCTGGAAGGGGGCCAGCTGGGACCCAGCAGGAAGTCTGAATTGTGCCCGGACTCATTACTTTAATCTAGTGCAATATTTTAGTGGTAGGTTTTTGTTTGATTTCAAAGTGAGATGGTTGGGTCATTGTTTGTTAAATTACAGCTTTTAATTAGCAGGTCTATCGAAATGAAAAGGCCGGGAGAGATGCACGCACACACGCCGCTAAGGTTGTGCTTTGAATTTATCATTATTGCTGTTGGGAAAAGATAGTTGAGGACATTAAGGTCATTTTTTTAAAAAAGAAAATCTTCAACTTAAGTGCTGTTGCAGGAGAGGGGAGGGAGATGCCAGTGAGCTAGAGGTCTCCAATAATGCCATCGGTATCATAACCCAGCGCCGGGTCCTTGTCTTTGCAGAAAAGAGAGAGGACAGATGGGTTTATAATAATTCATATGCTTTCTCCTCAGGGTGGGAATCAGAGATTAAACAGTGGGTAGCCAAGACGGGCTGTGCTGGCGTTCTGCTCCATTCCTAATTCCCCTGGAAGGTGGGGAGGATGGTGGAGGGGCAGCGGGTCAGACCCGGGGGCTGTGGTCGGGGGGGGATCAGCTTTGGTAGATTTGCCCTTTGGGGATTTAGTTTCTGTCTTTTGGAGGAACAGGAGGGGCTAATATTCTCTCTCTCTCTCTTTTTTATTGAGATAGAGTCTCACTCTGCTGCCGAGGCCTGAGTGCAGTGGCGTGATCTCGGCTCACTGCAACCTCTGCCTCCCCAGTTCAAGCGATTCTCCTGCCTCAGCCTCCCGAGTACCTGGGATTACAGGCCCTGCCACCACACCTGGCTAATTTTTGTATTTTTAGTAGAGACGGGGTTTCACCACGTTGGCCAGGCTGGTCTTGAACGCCTGATCTCAGGTGATCCACCTGCCTCGGCCTCCCAAAGTGCTGGGATGACAGGCGTGAGCCACTGCGCCCAGCTGGCAGTGATCTTGATCCCCACCCTCTTTCCCAGGGTTTGGATGGGGTGGGGGGGGGCGAGGTCTAATTCAGATGTCTTCCGTATTCTATTATTGTGAAATCCCTTCCTTTGAAAACAGAACACCTTGCAAGGTCACTTCTGACCAGAGGCTTTTTGGTTGTGTGCTAGGGTTTCTCTGAGGGAGCCTTTCCAGAAGGGGGATGAGAAAATAGCCCATTAATAAATAGCATGCTGTTCTAAAGGAGGGAGGGGATTTTGTGGTTATTGGGGAATTGTTTGTTTGTTTGTTTTGATTTTGCAAAATCTGAGTGTGGATCTGAGGCCGCCTCCCATCATCCTTATGCTTAATAATCCTATTGGCTCCGCTCTAGGAGTGATCAAAGAACAAGCAGCCCTCTCCCCTCGGGGGAGAGCAGCACAGATAAGAAGCCCTGAGACGGGAATGGTTTTCTGATGAGCAAATGTCAAATTTTATAGATGAGCTTTGTGGATGAGAGAAAGGGTTATCATGACAGCCTGAAGCCACTGAGATTCACTGCTAGAGCCCTGATGGTTTGGGAAGTGATTCCAGGCACAGATCTTGGGCTCTGAAAAAGGCTGGAACATGAAATCATTACAAGAAAAGGTTTTAAAGCTTTGTTACTCCTGCAACAACAAAAGCCAAAAATTTAATCTTTGTAATTTCATGTCATTGAACATTTACTCTGACTGCATGTTTTGTTGTTTTTTTAACCATGTAATTGCTGCAGCTGCAGCTGTGTGCACTGGTGTGAATCAAATTCTGTCATTCGCATACATTTCTCCCCTCCGGAGCCCCCAGCAAGGGTCCTCACGAACACAAGTAAAACCACTACATTAGGCTAGCGAGGTCGCTCTGCCTGTAATCCCAGCTAGTCCGGAGGCTGAGGCGGGAGAATTGCTTAAACCCAGGAGGAGGAGGTTGCAGTGAGTTGAGATCGCGCCACTGTACTCCAGCCTGCGTGACAAAGCCAGACTGTCTCAAAACAAAAAAAAAAAAAAAAGGAGGAATTCTATCAAACCTTTCAAGAGACGACAATACCAGGGCTATTTAAATTGTTCCAAACGATAGGAAAAGAAGAAAAACTTCCAAAATCCTTTAAAAACATGAGCACAAGGCTGATACAAATCCCAAGAAAGACTTGGCTAAAATAGAAAGGTAGAAATAGCTCAGTAATGACTATTAATGCAAAGAGTACAAATTCAGTATTCGTAAACAGAGTATCACATATTGATGTATGTTATATTTTATTTTATTTTATTTGAGACGCAGTGTCACTCTGTCGCCCAGGCTGGAGTGCAGTGGCGCGATCTCGGCTCACTGCAGCCTCCATCTCCCGGGTTCAAGCAATTCTCCTGCCTCAGCCTCCCGAGTAGCTAGAATTACAGGCATGCGCCATCACACCCAGCTGAATTTTTATATTTTTAATAGAGATGGGGTTTTACCATGTTGGCCAGCCTGGTCTTGAACTCTTGACCTCAGGGGATCCACCTGACTCGGCCTCCCAAAGTGTTGGGATTACAGGTGTGAGCCACCTTGCCTGGCCTATTTTATTTTTGTTTTGTTTTTCGAGACAAATTTTTTTTCTTGTTTTCTAGGCTGGAGCACAGTGGCGAGATCTTGGCTCACCGAAACCTCCACCTCCCAGGTTCAACTGATTCTCCTGCCTCAGCCTCTCGAGTAGCTGGGATTACTGGTGCACACCACCATGCCTGGCTAATTTTTGTATTTTTAGTAGAGACGGGGTTTCACCACATTGGCCATGCTGGTCTCAAACTCCTGACCTCGTGATCTGCCTGCCTCGGTCTCCCAGAGTGCTGGGATGACAGGTGTGAGCCACCGCACCCGGCCTATTTTATTTTATTTTTAAGATGGAGTTTCACTTTTGTCACCCAGGCATAATCTCGGCTCACTGCAACCTCCGCCACCCGGGTTCAAGTGATTCTCCTGTCTCAGCCTCCCAAGTAGCTGGAACTACAGACAGCCGCCATCATGCACAGCTAATTTTCATTGTTTTTTTTTTTTTTGAGACAGTTTTGCTCTTGTTGCGTAGGCTGGAGTGCAATGGTGTGATCTCAGCTCACTGCAACCTCCGCCTCCTGGGTTCAAGCAATTCTCCTGCCTCAGCCTCCCGAGTAGCTGGGATTACAGGCATGCGCCACCACGCTCAACTAATTTTGTATTTTTAGTAGAGACAGAGTTTCACCATGTTGGCGAGGCTGGTCTCGAACTCCCGACCTCAGGTGATCTGCCCGCCTAGGCCTCCCACAGTGCTGAGATTACAGGCATGAGCCACTGCGCCCGGCCTAATTTTTTAGATGAAGTCTCACTCTGTCAACCCAGGCTGGAGTGCAGCGGGGTGATCTTGGCTCACTGTAACCTTTGCCTCCCAAACTCAAGCGATCCTCCCATCTCAGCCTCCCAAGTAGCTGGGACCACAGACACCTGCCACCAAGCCTGGCCTGCATATTAAAATTAACATGTCATGACCACGTGGGGTATATTCTGGGAGATTTCAAGGATGGTTCATCACATAAACTTTGCCACAATAACCCAGAAAGTCCTCTTCTGCTACTAGCGGATTGGATAATTTAAGACAACCCTTTCCTTGAAGAGAAATTTAAATACTGGACAGAGAATAACAAAACATTATCCAAAGCATCACAGAGTTAACAAGATAAGGATCAATTACAGGAGAAGTTAGAAATGAAGATTGATGAGCAAAGCACTTGGCTTCACTTTCTCCAGAAATATTTGATAAAGGTCTAAGATGTACTTTTTTTTTTGAGATGGGGTCTCACTTCAGTGCCCAGACTGGAGTGCAGGGGAGTGAAGATCTCCCTTCACGGCAACCTCCGCCTCCTCCTGGGATTACAGGCGTGAGCCACTGAGCCTGGCCTTTTTTTTTTTTTTTTGAGACAGGGTCTTTCTGTCACCCAGGCTGGAATGCAGTGGCACAATCACGGCTCACTGCAGCTTTGACCTCTGGGGCTCAGGCAATCCTCCCACCTTGACCTTCCCAGTAGACGGGACTAGAGGCATGTGCCACCATGGCCAGCTATTTATTTTTCATAGAGAAAGGGTCTTGCTGTGTTGCCCAGGCCAGTCTCAAACTCCTGGGCTCAAGTAATCCTCCTGCCTGGGCCTCCCAAAGTGCTGGGATTATGGGTGTGAGCCGCGGTATCTGGACCGGAGTGAGGTTGCCTCTTCCGGGTGTCCTGGATATCCTAACACCAAGTTCAAGGCTTGAGATTTTCTGGACAATGCATAAGACCAGAAGCCAGATGCAGGGAGCAGGAGGGCTTGCTTTCTTCAGGATTACCCATATTCTTACCCCTCAGACCCCCAGCTGAAAGCTTTGGAAGGGAGTGGTTTACCAGAGTCCCCACCCTCCTAGGATTCCGACTTTGTCTCCTACACCTGTGGAACTGTCAAAAGTACATTTTAGGCTGGGCGTGGTGGCTCACACCTGTCATCCCAGCACTTTGGGAGGCTGAGGCCGGCGGATCACCTGAGGTCAGGAGTTCGAGACCAGCCTGGTCAGCATGGTGAAACCCCGTCTCTACTAAAAATGCAAAAATTAGCTGGGCGTGGTGGTGGGCGCCTGTAATCCCAGCTTCCTGGGAGGCTGAGGCAGGAGAATCGCTTGAATTTGGGAGGCAGAGGATGCACTTTGCTGAGATAGTGCCACTGCACTCCAGCCTGAGCCACAGAGTGAGACTCTGTCTCAAAAAAATATGTATATATAATAATGGTAGTTCAAGGTCTTGTGCCATCGGCAGCCCTCACCACTTTGACCTGAGTTCCTGTTTCTCTCCACTGCTGCCCGACAGGCCCGGCTTTTCCCCAGACACGCGTGCTACACGCCCACTTCCCGGCCTCAGCCCTTTCATTTCCTCTGCCTGGAAGTCCTGACGGCCGCCTCCTTTAACTCGCACTCAAATGGTGCCCGCTGAGAGGCCTGCCCCGACCCTCCCGGATCTTCTCCCTGCTTTACCGTCCTCCTTGACCCGTGTCACTGTCTCATATACATTTTATTTACCTTGGTGTTTTTCTCTGCATGTCCTCACTAGAATCTAAGCTCCACCAGGGTAGACATTTTTGTGTGTCTCGTTCACGGCTGGATTCCCAGTGCCTAGAATGGCACCGAGCACGGAGAGAGCACTCAGCAAATGCTTGAATGACGGAACTGAATGCATGAACACAGACCAATGGAAAATAGAAAGTTTCTTTAGCTCATTTGTATGTAATACAAATAGAATCTAAAAGCAGTGCGGGGGCCGGGCACCGAGGCTCACGCCTGTAATACCAGCACTTCAGGAGGTCCAGGCAGGTAGATCACCTGAGGTCAGGAGTTCGAGACTAGCCTGGCCAACATGGCAAAACCCCGTCTCTACGGAAAATACAAACATTAGCTGAGCATGGTGGTTCGCACCTGTAATCATAGCTACTCGGGAGGCTGAGGCAGGAGAATCGCTTGAACCTGGGGTGGGGGTGGCATGGGGCAGAGGTTGCAGTGAGCCAAGATCATGCCCCTTCACTCCAGCCTGGACAAAAGAGTGAAACTCCGTCTCAAAAAATAAATAAAATAAAAAATAAGAAACCAATGGGGGAATAGATTTTTCTTTTTCTTTTCTTTTGAGACAGAGTTCTGCTCTTTTACCCAGGCTGGAGCGCAGTGGTGAAATCTCAGCTCACTGCGATCTCCGCCTCCCAGGTTTAAGCGATTTTCCTCCCTCAGCCTCTGGAGTAGCTGGGACTACAGGCACGGGCCACCACGCTCAGCTGATTGTTGTATTTTTAGTAGAGATGGGGTTTCACCATGTTGGCCAGGATGGTCTCAACCTCTTAACCTCATGATCCACCCCTCTGGCCTCCCAAAGTGCTGGGATTACAGGCATGAGCCACTACGACCCACCACACCCAGACTTAATTTTTGTATTTTTAGTAGAGGTGGTGTTTCACGGTGTTGGTCAGGCTGGTCTCAAACTCCTGACCTCGTGATCCGCCCTCCTCAGCCTCCCAAAGTGCTGGGATCGTAGGTGTGAGCCACTGCGCCCGGCCTGTAACAGTATTAGGAGGTGGGAGCTTTAAGAGCTGGTTAGCCCATGAGGGCCTCGCCCCCACGTGTGGGTCTAATGCGGTCATCTTATAAAGGGCGTGTCTCAGCCCATTTGCTACTCGCCCCTCCGCCTTCTGCCGGGTGAGTACACAGCGCTTTTCCTCCCTGGAGGAGGCAACGTCAAGGCTCCGTGTTGGAAGCAGAGACCAGGCCTCCACCTGCCACCGGGCCTGCCACTGCCTTGCTCTGCAGAACTGTGAGCCAGTGCGTTTCTGTTAATGATGAATTTCCCAGTCTCAGGTGTTCTGTTACAGCAGAATTTATAGCAGCATGAAATGTGCTAACACAGTAAGCAATGTCAAATGATAAATGACAAGCTTGGAGAGATATTTTCATTTCATATCACAGGCCAAGAGTTAAGTGCTCTGATATTTAAAGAACTCCTGCAAATTGATCAGAAAAAGAGATGGTCCACAGAAAAGAAAAAATAAATGGCTCTTGTTATGAAAACATGCTTGGCTGGGCGGGGTGGCTCACACCTATAATCCCAGCACTCTGGATGGCCGAGGTGGGCAGATCATGAGGTCAAGAGATTGAGACCAGCCTGGCCAACATGGTGAAACCCTGTCTCTACTAAAACTATGGAAATTAGCTGGGTGTGGTGGTGCGTGCCTGTAGTCCCTGGTACTCCGGAGGCTGAGGCAGGAGAATCGTTTGAACCCAGGAGGTGGAGGTTGCAGTGGGCTGAGATCATGCCACTGCACTCCAGCCTGGGTGACAGAGGGAGACTCATTTTCAAAAAAAAAAAAAAGAAGAGGCCGGGCGCGGTGGCTCACGCCTGTAATCCCAGCACTCTGGGAGGCTGAGGCGGGTGGATCACGAGGTCAAGAGCCTGAGACCAGCCTGGCCAACATGGTGAAACCTTGTCTCTACTAAAAATACAAAAATTAGCCAGGCATGGTGGCGTGCACCTGTGGTCCCAGCTACTTGGGAGGCTGAGGCAGGAGAATCGCTTGAACCTGGAGGTGGAGGTTGCAGTGAGCTGAGATTGCGCCATTGTGCTCCAGCCTGGCACCTGGCAACAGAGCAAGACTTTGTCTCCAAAAAAAAAAAAAGGAAAGAAAACATGCTCAGCCCCAGTCATAATAAGATAAATGCAAATTAAAACTATATTGATAATTATTTTCACCTGTTATACTAGTAAAATTCAAAATTTGACATCACCCGGCATGGATCAGGCTAAAAACAGGCACTCTGCGGGCACGGTGGCTCACACCTCTCACCCCAGCACTTTGGGAGGCTGAGGCCGGCGGATCACCTGAGGTCAGGACTTCGAGACCAGCCTGACCAACATGGAGAAACCCTGTCTCTACTAAAAATACAGAATTAGCCAGGTATGGTGGCACATGCCTGTAATCCCAGCTACTCGGGAGGCTGAGGCAGGAGAATCGCTTGAAGCCGGGAGGCAGAGGTTGTGGCGAGCCAAGATAACGCCATTGCACTCCAGCCTGGGCAACGAGAGCGAAACTCCATCTCAAAAAAAAAAAAAGGGAAAACAAGCACTCTGAAACATCGTTGGTAGGGGGTAGGTTGTTGACACCATGCGTCAAGGGCAATTGGTATTTATCAAGATTACAAATGAAAATCCTAGTCCCAGAGTTTTTTCCTATAAATGTCCTTATACATGTGCATAATGACATTCATAGAAGGTCATCCATTACAGTGATGTAACACCAAAAGATTGGAAACCAGCCGGATGTCCCACAGTAAAGGATTGGTTACATGGTGGGACCTCTGTCTGGTAGAATACCACACGGCTGTAACGACAGAGTAAGGAAGCTTCTCTGCTTTTTTTTGTTTTTTTGTTTTTTAATAATATAGATGGGGTTTCTCCATGTTGGCCAGGCTGGTCTCGAAGTCCTGACGTCAGGTGATCCGCCCACCTCGGCCTCCCAAAGTTCTGGGATGACAGGCGTGAGCCACCACGCCCGGCCCTTCTTTGTGTTTTATGGAAAGATCAGCAGGATACATTGTCACAAAAAAGGCTGGACAGCGTGCTAGCATTTGGGTAAAAATAAAGAGGAAAGGGGAAAATAACATTTCCATAGTAGATTGTATATACGTGTAAATTCTCTAGAAGGATAACCAAGAAACTAAAAACAGGGGTTGAGGATCTGGGAACTGAACGTAAGACAAACAGGGCTGGAGGGAGGTTTTTTAGGTCATGGTTTTTTGTCTTTTTGTGTGTGTGAGACAGGAGTCTCACTCTGTCACCCGGGCTAGAGTGCAGTGGTACAATCTCGGCTCACTGCAACCTCTACTTCCCAGGTTCAAGCAATTCTCCTGCCTCAGCCTCCTGAGTAGCGGGGACTACAGGTGGGTACCACCATGCCCAGCTAATTTTTATGTTATTAGTAGAGATGGGGTTTCACCATGTTGGCCAGGCTGGTCTCGAACTCCTGACCTTGTGATTTGCCTGCCTCGGCCTCCCAGAGTGCTGGGATTACAGGCTGGGATTACAGTTTTTTTGTTTGTTTGTTTGTTTTTTGTTTTGAGATGCAGTCTCACTCTGTCACCCAGGCTGGAGTGCCGTGGCATGATCTTGGCTCACTGCAACCTCCTCCTCCCGGAAAATCAAGTGATCCTCCTGCCTCAGCCTCCTGAGTAGCTGGGATTACAGGCACTTGCCACCACACCCAGCTAATTTTTGTTTTTTTTAGTAGAGACAGGGTTTCACCATGTTTGTCAGGCTGGTCTCAAACTCTGACCTCCAGTGATCCACCCGCCTCGGCCTCCCACAGTGCTGGGATGACAGGTGTGAACCACGGTGCCCGGCCTAATTTGAGCTTTTAACCAATTGAGTTAACCCAGTGCAACACTCCTCAAAGATTAAAGATTATGGATATTAAGAACTTTGACTGCAAGCAAAATTTGGGAGAAAGTTAAAATGCACTCAATTAAATACAAACAATGTAAAACAGCCAAGGCCGGGCTCGGTGGCTCACATCTGTCATCCCAGCAGTTTAGACCAAGGTGGGCGGATCACCTGAGGTTAGGAGTTCGAGCCTGCCCAACGTGGGGAAACCCCATCTCTACTAAAAATACAAAAATTAGCTGGTGTGGTGGCATGTGCCGGTAGTCCCAGCTACTCGGGAGGCTGAGGCAGGAGAATTGCTTGAACCCAGGAGGTAGAGGTTGCGGTGAGCCGAGATCATGCCACTGCACTCCAGCCTGGGTGACAGAGCATGACTCCCTCTCAGAAAATAAAAGCTGAGTACCTTCTAGACATAAATGCATTACAACCAAAATGGCGAAATAAGAATATACGGCCAGCCGGGAAATGGCCACAGGCTTTCACGCCTCCCTTTGTGTCCATAACGCTGCACAGTGGTTTCGCGTTAGTGTCTTATGTCAGCCTTCATCCCAGGGCCGAGGGCTGCTAAAAGCACCTCCCTTCCCCACCTGCGCAGGAAGGGCAGCTGGGTCAGCAACTTCCACCTGCTTGTAAGCTAAACTGAAACTGGAGCTGTGCCTCTTCATATCGCCTTTTTTGTGTATTTTTGGCCCTCGGTGGAGGTGGCCTGCGGTGACAGTAATGTACCTGTGTGCTGATGAGGCCTCTGGAAAGGCTGCAAGCTCAGTCGTTTGCTGACTGCCTTCTGCCTTCCTCTGTGAGGGCTTCTGGGCAGGGGCACCCTGGGAAGCGCTAACTCTGCCAAAGCATCACTGAAATCGCGACAGAAGAGCCCCACCTGCTCTGTCCTTTGGCGTTGGATTTTACTCATCCTGGGCAGCAGCTGAGCAAGGCTCAGCTCGAAAGCTGTTTGCAAGGCTGCTTCCTCCACTCAAACCTCTCAAAACCTTCCCGCCAAGGACCCTTGAACACTCCCCTGTCAGAGGCTCCCTCGGCCACCAAGAAACACCCGTTAGGAACACGGCTGCCCACATTCACCCTGGAGGCGATTTGTACGTGGCTGGTGTGCCAGGCAGATGGCAGAGTGGGGCTCACCCTCAGCTCACTGAAAGTAAAGGAAGGAGGGTTAGCATCTGCAAAAACAGCCTCTTCTGCCTAGAGGGGAGAGAAACAGCGTGAAACAGGGACTCTGGCAAGCTTTTCTGTTTGTTTGCTTTTGTCTTGAGACATGGTCTTGGCCCTCCCCAAGGCTGCAGTTCAGTGACATGATCACAGATCCCTGCAGGCTCAAAAGCCTCAAACTCATCCAGGCACAGGGGCTCACGCCTGTAATCCCAGCACTCTGGGAGACCAAGGGGGCAGATCACTGAGGCCAGGAGTTCGAGACCAGCCTGACCAACATGGCAAAACCCCATCTCTACTAAAAATACAGAATTAGCCTGGCATGATGGCGCATGCCCGTAATCCCAGTTACTTGGGAGGCTTAGGCAGGAGAATCACTTGAACCCAGGTGGAGGTTGAAGTGAGCCAAGATCGCGCCACTGCACTCCAGATTGGGCAACAAGAGCAAAACTTTGACCAAAAAAAAAAAAAAAGCCGTGCTCACTTCAGCAGCGCGTATACTAAAATTGGAACGATGCAGAGAAAATTAGCGTGGCCCCTAAAAAAAAAAACCAAAGCCAGGGGCAGTGGCTCACGCCTATAATCCCAACGCTTTGGGAGGCTGAGGAGGGCAGATCACCCGAGGTCAGGAGTTTGAGACCAGCTTGACCAACAAGGTGAAATCTTGTCTCTACTAAAAATACAAAAATTAGCCAGGTGTGGTGGGGGGGCACCTGTAGTGCCAGATACTCGAGAGGCTGAGGCAGGAGAATTACTTGAACCCGGGAGGTGGAGGTTGCAGGGAGCCGAGATCGCGCCATTGCACTCCAGCCTGGCGACAGAGCGAGACTCCGTCTCATAAAAAAAAAAAAAAGCTTCAAACTCCTGGGCTCAAGCAATCCTCCTGCCTTGGCCTCCCATAGCGCTGGGATTACAGGCGTGAGCCACCGCGCCCGCAGAGAGTTCTCTGAGGGTCCTTATGTCAACCCAAAGCAGACGTTTTTGCTTGCCAATTCCTTTTTTCTTGCCAACAAGGCTCTGATTTCTCATGGGGAAATTAAGGCTTTGCAGGTTCTCAGCCGTGTGGTTTAGGTACAATTAACCCCACCTTCACTTGGGGGATAGATCCTAGCTGGTTTAAGGCAGTGCCCCTGGCAGCAGTGATCGGTTTAAAATAGGAATTTAACCTAAGCCAATAAGATATGCAAAGAAATGTTTGCTGGGGTTTGTAAGAAAAGCCCTCTTCCTTGGGGAGAGTATTTGAGTAAGTAAGGATTTAGCTTCAGGAATTCCCGGCAGCCACTTTACAACCATGAGGTAGAGACTGAGATGTAAAATAATGCAGAGGAAAGTGAGAAATCAGCAGAAAGAATTTGGGTCCCAGGAACATTGTTTGAGGTTTTTTGTTTTTGTTTTTTTTTGTTTTGAGACAGAGTCTTGCTCTGTCGCCCAGGCTGGAGTGCAGTGGCGCGATCCCAGCTCACTGCAGCCTCCACCTCCCGGGTTCAACCGATCCTTCCACCTCAGACTCCCACGTAGCTGGGACTACAGGCGTGCAGCATCACGCCCCGCTGCTTTTTGTGGGGTTCTCCCGTTTGTTTGTTTTGAGATGGAGTCTCGCTCTGTCGCCCAGGCTGGAGTGCAGTGGTGCGATCTCGGCTCACCGCAACCTCCCACTCCTGAGTTTAAGCAATTCTCCTGCCTCCGCCTCCTGAGTAGCTGGCATTACAGGCCACTGGCACAACCCCTGGCTAATGTTTTTGTATTTTTGCTAGAGATGGGGTTTCTCAATGTCGGCCAGGCTGGTCTCAAACTCCTGACCTCAGGTGATCCCTCACTCAGCCTTCCAAAGTGCTGGGCGCGAGCCACCATGTCTGGCTAATTTTTGTATTTTTTTGTAGAGATAAGGTCTTGCTGTGTTGCCCAGGCTCATCTTGAACTCCTGGCCTCAGGCAAACTGCCACCTTGGCCTCCCAAAATGCTGGAATTACAGGCATGAGCCATCATGCCTTGGGTCTCACTCTGCCACTCAGGCTGGAGTGCAGTGGTGAGATCAAGGCTCACGGCAGCCTCAACCTCCCAGCCCCAAGGGACGTGCCGCCGTGCTCTGCTAAATTTTTAAAATTTAATTTAATTAATTCATTTTTAGGGGGGTGATGGAATCTCACTCTGTCACCCAGGCTAGAGTGCAGTGGTGTGGTGCGATCTCAGCTCACGGCAACCTCCACCTTCTGGTTCAAGCGATTCTCCTGCCTCAGCCTCCTGAGTAGTTGGGATTACAGGTGCCTGACACCTGGCTAATTTTTATATTTTTAGTAGAGAGAGGGTTTCACCATGTTGGCCAGGCTGGTCTTGAACTCCTGACCTCAAGTGATCCACCCACTTCGGCTTGCCAAAGTGCTGCGATGACAGGTATGAGCCACCCCGCCCGGCCTTTAAAAAAATTTTTGTAGAGACAGGGGCTTCGCTAAGCTGCTCAGGCTGACCTCAAACTCCAGGGCTCAAGCCATCCTCCCCGCTGGGCCTCCCAGAGTGCTGGGATGACAGGTGTGAGCCTGCACACCCACGACTGTCTTTCGTGTGTGACCCCTTTTAATCCTCGCCACTATCTGATGAGGTTGGTGATGCTGTGATTCCTGTTTTACAGATGCAGAAACTGAGGCGTGAGTCGGTCAGTAACTCCTCCAGGGCCCCGTGGTTAGTCGGTGTCGATGGTGAAGCTCCGTCCTGGGCTCTCTGGTTCACAGCCCCGTGCCATTCTCTAGCCATCACCCACACTTGCACCCTGAGCCCCGCCCATCGGAACCTGGCTGCTGGGAGAAGCGCCAGAAGGGCTGGCTTGTGCTTCCTAGAATGTGCGTCATGAGAATTTCCCCTCATAGCCTTGAGATTGGCCTTTCCTGCTGGGCTCTCCCTGCCTCAGTTTCTGCATCTGTAAAACAGGAATCACAACATCACCATCCTCATCAGATCATGCGAGGATGAAAACAGATCACACACGAAAGACAGTCGTGGGCGTGGGGGCTCACACCTGCCATCCCAGCACTTTGGGAGGCCCCGCGGGGAGGATGGCTTGAATGCTGGAGTCTGAGATCAGCCGGGGCAGCGTAGCGAAGCCCCTGCCTCCACTCTGATGGTGGGTCCTGGCCTCTTGCAAGGTCTCACAGCCTGCGTTGCCTTCCCCTCAGCTCCGCCGGCATCCGAGCAGGACAGCTTCAGCTCTTCAGCTGTGCGCTGGTGCGTCCCGAGCTCAGCAGCCAGTGAGTTCTCGTGTGGGTTCTCTGTCAGACATCTGAGCGAAGCTTGATGGTGTGAACGGAGACCACAGGCCACCAGGCCCATCGTGGGACCCGCAGGACAGAAAATGGGGAGCTATAGGGAGCCATGTTCTTTTTTTTTTTTTTTTTTTTTTGAGATGGACTCTTCCACTGTGGCCCAGGCACAATCTCAGCTCACTACAACCTCCACCTCCCGAGTTCAGGTGATTCTCCTGCCTCAGCCTCGCGAGTAGCTGGGATGACAGGCGCCCGCCACCATGCCTGGCTAATTTTTGTATTTTTAGTAGAGACGGGGTTTCACCATGTTGGCCAGGCTGGTCTCCAACTCCTGACCTCAGGTGATCCGCCCGCCTCGGCCTCCCAAAGTGCTGAGATGACAGGTGTGAGCCACGACACCCGGCCTGTTTTCACTCCTTATTTATTTATTTTTTTGGTTGAGACAGGGTCTTGCTGTGTTTCCCAGGCTGGAATGCAGTGGTGTGACCTCGGCTTACGGTGACCTCCCCCCCAGGCTCAAGCAATCCTGTCACCTCAGCCTCCTGAGTAGCTGCGACCACAGGTGGGTGCCACCACACCCGGCTCTCACTGGCCAAATGTGGGACAGTTTGAATATCAGTAAGGGTACTACTGCAGGGGACCAAAACGCAGAATGTATTTAAATCCCCAAACTCATCACTACGCTTAAAACAATTCAGAGCAGAACAGGCTGAGTGCAGGGGCTCACACCTGTCATCCCAGCACTTTGAGAGGCTGAGGCGATAGGACTGCTTCAGGCCAGAAGCTCGAGATCAGCCTGAGTAACAAAGTGAAACCCTATCTCCACACACACGAAGAAATACTTTTAATTAATTAATTTATTTTTGAGATGGAGTCTCCCTCTGTCGCCCAGGCTGGAGTGCAGTGGCACGATCTCGGCTCACTGCAACCTTTGCCTTCTGGGTTCAAGGGATTCTCCTGCCTCAGCCTCCTGAGTAGCTGGGATTACAGGCACACGCCACCATGCCCGGCTAATTTTTTATATTTTTGTAGAGATGGGGTTTCACCATGGCCAGGATGGTGTTGACCTCCTGACCTTGTGATCCTCCCGCCTCAGCCTCCCAAAGTGCTGGGATTACAGGCGTGAGGCACCGCGCCTGGCCGAGGGGTTTCACCACGTTGTCCAGGCTGGTCTCAAACTCCTGACCTTGTGATCCGCCCACCTCAGCCTCCCAAAGTGCCGGATTACAGGTGTGAGCCACAGCGCCCTGCCAGGGGAGCAGAGTTTTTAAGGATAACTTGGTGGGTGGGGAAAGCCAGTGAGCCAGGAGTGCTGATTGGTCAGAGATGAAATTGCAGAAAGTCGGAGCTGTCTTCTGGCGCTCAGTCAGTTCCTGGGTCGGGGCCACAATATC
>CAUYLG010033354.1:0-25879 GCA_963573385.1 Cacajao melanocephalus | reverse complement strand
ACACACACACACACACACACACACACACACACACACACACATATGTATATATTAGATGGCACTAATATTTTGTGAAATGATGTATTTTCATGTTTCTTGGCATATTTGACTGAATGCATTATTTGTTTTATGGTGCAATTGTAATATTTGTACCATAATCATAAGTTTTTAAGAATGAGAAGAGGAAAAAATCTTATCATACCAAGTGATATATTGAAGTTATTATCTTTATGAATATCTTCTTAACCACTTCTCCTCTTGCAGGTACTATATTGAGTTTTGCATTGCCTTGTATTCTAGTGAACATATATGCATGCTTACCCTCTCCTGATCCCATTTGCCTGTTCTTGTAATCTTTCTTAGTTGGAGCACTGACCATAGCTCCTGACACCCAGCAGATACTCAATAAACAGTCTTGGGTTTCAGTTGGATCAACATACTTTAAGCATTCAAGAATACTACATGTCTGTAAACAAGGTTAAAAGTATGAAACACTTAGCACGTGGCCCTGTTTCCTTTCAAAGCTATGTGCCTCCATACTCTAGTCTCTACTCAAATCCATGTACATATAGTATTTTGCAGATAATTTTAGAGGATTCACAGAATCCCGTAAAGTCATCAGTCAACTCAGGTTAAGAACTTCCTTTTTTTAATTATTATTATACTTTAAGTTCTGGGATACATGTGCAGAATGAGCAGGATTGTTACATAGGTGTACCTGTGCCTTGGTGGTTTGCTGCATCCATCTACCCATCATCTACATTAGGTATTTATCTTAATGCTGTCCCTCCCCTATACCCCACACCCCTAGCAGGCCCTGGTGTGTGATGTTCCCCTCCCTGTATCCATGTGTGCTCATTGTTCAACTCCCACTTAAGAGTGAGAACATGCTGTGTTTGGTTTACTGTTTCTGTGTTAGTTTGCTGAGAATCATGGTTTCCAGCTTCATCCATGACCCTGCAAAGGACATGAACTCGCCTCTTTTATGGCTGCATTGTATTCCATGGTGTGTATGTGTCACATTTTCTTTATCCAGTCTGTCATTGATGGGCATTTGGGTTGGTTCCAAATATTTTTTTATTGTGAATAGTGCTGCAATACACATATGTGTGCATGTGTCTTTATAGTAGAATGATTTATAATCCTTTGGTTATATACTCAGTAATGGTGTTGCAGGGTCAAATGGTATTTCTAGTTCTAGATCCTTGAGGAATCGCCATACCATCTTCCATAATGGTTGAACTAATTTACACACCCACCAACAGTGTAAAAGCATTCCTATTTCTCTACATCCTCTCCAGCTTCTGTTGTCTCCTGACGTTTTAATGATCACCATTCTGACTGGCGTTATATGGTATTTCATTGTGTTTTGATTTGCCTTTCTCTAGTGGTCAGTGATGATTAACTTATATAAAATATATATATATATATATATATAAAGTATAAAGTATATGTATTAAATATATATATATATATATATATATATATATATATATATATATGTTGGTCACATAAGTGTCTTCTTTTGTAAAGTGACTGTTCATAACTTTCACCCACTTTTTGATGTGGTTGGTTGTTTTTTCTTGTAAATGTGGTTAAGTTCCTTGTAGATTCTGAATATTAGCCCTTTGCCAGATGGAGAGATTGCAAAAATTTTCTCCCATTCTATAGGTCACCTCTTCACTCCAGTCATAGTTTCTTTTGCTGTGCAGAAGCTTTTTAGTTTAATTAGTTCCCATTTATCAATTTTGGCTTTTGTCGTGATTGCTTTTGGTGTTTTAGTCATGAAATCATTGCTCATACCCATGTCCTGAATGGTATTACCAAAGTTTTCATCCTGATATCAAAACCTGGCAGAGACACAACAAAAAGGAAAATTTCAGGACAATATTCCTTATGAACATCAGTGCAAAACCCTGAATAAAATACTGGCAAACTGAATTCAGTAGTACATCAAAAAACTTATCTACCATGATCAAGTTGGCTTGCTTCATCCCTGGGATGCTAGGCTAGTTCAACATACTCAAACTAATGAACATAATCCATCACATAAACAGAACCAATGGCAATCATATGATTATTTCAATATATGCCAAAAAGGTCTTCGATAAAATTTAACACGCCTTCATGCTAAAAACTCTCAATAAACTAGGTATTGATGGAATGTATGTTAAAATCCTAAGGGCTATTTATGACAAATCCACAGTTAATATCATACTGAATGGGCAAAAGCTGAAAGCAATTCCCTTTGAAAACTGGCAGAAGACAAGGATGCCCTCTCTCACCATTTCTGTTCAGCATAGTATTGGAAGTCCTGGCCAAGGCAATCAGGCAAGTCAAATAAATAAAGGTCATTCAGATAGGAAGAGAGGAAGTCAAAGAATTGGTAAAATCTACATTAAATTTCATATGGAATCAAAAAAGAACCTGTGTAGCCAAGACAATCCTAAACAAAATGAAAAAGCTGGAAGCATCATGCTATCTGAGTTCAAACTATAATACAAGGGTATAGTAACCAAAACAGCATGGTACTGGTACCAAAACAGAAAACCAATGGAACAGAACAGAGGTCTCAGAAATAATGCCACACATCTACAACCATTAGCTCTTTGACAAACATGATAACAACATGCAATGAGGAAAGGATTCCCTTTTTAATAAATGGTGTAGGGAAAACTGGCTAGCCATATACAGAAAACTGAAACTGGACCCTTTCCTTACAACTTATACAAAAAAAAAAGATGTGTTAAAAACTTAAATGTAAGAACTTTCATTCAGAATGAAAGAATGCCTCAGAATGCCAAAAAAGTTAAGAGAATCTGTATGCTATTTGCCAGACAAATTCTTATTTAGACAACTTCTCATAAAACATTTAGATGTAACAAATCAGTCTTCTGATTTGGTGATGATTGCCAAGTAAGTTAAGAAGTTTAAGTGTTATGGAATGATACTAGTTTTTCATTTGCGTTTAAAACATCACTGCACGTTTTGGTTTTAAGAGAATGATAATCCTAACCAGGGAAGAAGTACAGAAGCAAAGTGAGTCATAGAATGAAAAATGTATACAAATGCGCTTTAAAAAGAGTAGAGAATGTGCTACACTTAATAAAAAACAATGCTTTTTAAGTTCCATTAAACAGATACTGATCATGAATTTAGGACCTGTTCAATTCTGTAACATAAATGTTATTTTATGTATTTTCCATATTGAAAAATCTTTATCGTTTAAAGTATTTACAAAAAAACATATAGGGTGTAATATTAAACTTATATTTTTAGCAGTGAGAATGTGTTTGCGGTTTTATCTTCAAGCTTTAGTTCCAAAGAGAAAGTAGTTTTTACAAGAACAAAAAAATGGCCAAAGAATGATTCAACATCCTATAGTGGCACAAAGTCAACTCTTCTAGTCAATAAGTTATCACTGCCAGTAAGCTGAAGGAAAAAAAAAACAACAGAAATGGTTTACAACTAGAGATTGCCATTTCTTTGAAAGAAGAAAAATATGTTACCAGATACGAGGCAAGATGTTATAAATAAACAAGTACATAATTTGCCTTCATTAACTTTGACCGGAACCAGAAAACATACATCAGATATGTACTATACCTGTGATTAAGTCATTAATACACAACTCAAAATCTCTCTCATGATCTCATTCTATAAGGCTTACATTCATAAAATAGTTCTCCCTATACCATTACTAAAACATGTAGCTAACCAGACCATATACAGATCTGATTCCAGTAGCTGTTTACCTCATTTTGATGTGGTTTCTTTAATTACAATGCCCTTATAATTTCAGGTCAGTTAGGAATGCTTTGTATATCATACAGTATTTACTAAAATTCTAACATGACTTGTGTTCTTGGTGCCCCTCACATTCATGGTCAAAAGAATGTAAAACCTCCCATGGCTCTGCCTTGTTCTATTCCTCAGGTTATGTCTTCCAATTTGTATACTTTTTCTACATCTTCCTGATATCGAAAATATTTACATTTTTCCCTGATGTTATCTAGTTTTAGTTTCTTAACCTCAACATCTTCCTCTGTGAATTCCTCCTTTAATGAATACTGTCTACTGCTCAAGTTTCAGTGAATCTTATTATCATGAATAAGCTTGGTTGTTAATAACATATAGCCAGAAAGTCATAAGGCCATGGAGGGCATTTTAAAAAATGGAAATTAAAAATTGTGTTGGGCGTAAAAGCCAGTAGCTTTTAAAGGTGAATACGTTAAAAGACAGGACTTATTTGGGTGTATAAATTTTGGTATACTTATAGAAACAGCTCATTATTTTATTTTGTAGCTTATAAACAAATTATTTTTATATCATTCCTTTTTGTGGAATGATATAAAGTCCATCTTTGTACTGTCATTTCTGAGAAATGATGAAAGGGCATGTAGGTTTTAGTTTTCTGTTTTGTTTGACACTTTTCAGTACTGACCCCATACTAGTCACAGTGATAGGCCTTGTGGGAGTTGATTCAACTTTTTACATTATTGCAGATGATAATAACTTTATCTTATATGCAGAGTATGTTAAAGACTCATGTAAGGAAATACATATGATAACCATCACTAGGAAATGCACTTATTAAAATTTTACTCAATCATCTCTTGGCCAGATTAAGTTTTTTCTCAATAGATATAGTAGAAAATGCATTTGTGTCATGTGTATATTTTCATTGTTTAATTCTGAAAAAAAAAAAATCTATCAGATACAGGGAACACTTTTAAGGGACCTTAATTTCAGATTTCATCAGCACAGCTCTTTCAATAGTACGTATTAGATGACTTTCTGAAAAAAAAAATATTTCCATTAAAAGCCTCTCAAAATCTAGTAGCTTAATATTTTATTTCTAAACTTTTTCTTAAAATTATGTTGTAAAATCAAACAACTCCCCAGCACAATGCTAGTTAACTCTGGGAATCTCCACTCATCTAAGAAACAGAAAAAACACACAAAAAAATTATAAGAAATAGTTCCATATTACTTTGAAGAATCAGTAGATGGTTACCAAACTGATTTTCTTTTAAAGCTTTGTAGCAATATTAGATCTAGAAACACTAATAAAAATTATGGTTATGAAACATTTTTTAGACTTCCCATTTTGTACCAGTGTCCTTGAAAATTCATACATAGTATCTCAGTCTTCAGAACAGCCACAGTAAAGTGTTACTGTTACCCTGATTTTACAGAAGATTAGAGAGATCAAGTAATTTACCTAATGTAAGACCGATAATGAACAACGGTACTGGGGTTTAAACTTGAGGAAAGTAAGTTTGAGAAGTCAGAAATTAAGTCTTGAGAAATATTTTTTCATGTTATAAATTATAAATGGAATAAACTGCAATAAACTGTTGTGGAATAAACTGTCAAAATATTGCACACCTTACTACAGATGTAATGGGCAATTAAATAATTATCACTTAGCTTACTTTGCTTCCATCAGCTGTATAGGATTCCTTCCAGGTTTAATAAAATTCTTAAAATTTTTCTTCCTGTTACTGTGTTTTAGAATATATTCTTTCACTGTTTGACGTACTAAATAATTTTAAATTTTTATCTCTTGAATCTGTTGTCTTCCACCAATCAAGTTATCTCCTCAACCAAAATAGAACATGATTCCTTGCTTGAGATGAGCAAATTTTTATTTCAGAATTTTTGTGTAGATTCATGGGATATATATGCAGGTTTGTTACTTAAGTATATTGCATAATGCTGAGGTTTATGGTACAATTGATCCCATCACCCAGATAGTGGGCATAGTACCCAATTGGTAGTTTTTCACACCTTTTCCTACTTCCCTCCTCGCCTTAAACAGTCTGAAGTATCTATTATTGCAATCTTTATATGCTTGAGTACCAATGTTTAGCTCCCACTTGTAAGTAAGAAAATGCAGTATTTGGTTTTCTGTTGCTGTGTCAATTCACTTAAGATAATGGTCTCCAGCTGCATCTGTGTTTCTGCAAAGGACATGATTTCATTATGCTCTATTGCTGTCTAGTATTCCATGGTGTACATTTGCCACATTTTCTTTTGTGAAGATTTTATTTTAGTTTCTGGGGTACATGTGCAGGTTTGTTATACAAGTAAATTGTGTTTCACAGGATTTTGTTGTACAGATTATTCCTCCACCCAGGTAATAAGCATAGTTTCTAATAAGTAATTTGTGATCCTCATCCTTCTCTCTTTCTCCACCTCAAGTAGACCTTAATGTCTTTTGTTTCCTTCTTTATGTCCAGATGTACTCAATGTTTAGCTCCTACTTGTAAGAACATGCAGTACTTGGCTTTCTGTTCCAGCATTAGTTCGCTTAGGATAATGGCCTCCAGCTCCATCCACATTGCTGCAAAAGACATAATAGCATTCGTTGTTATTGATGGATAGTGTTCTATGCTATATGTGTACCACATTTTCTTCACCAAGTCTACCATTCATAGGCATTTAGGTTGATTCCATATCTTTAATATTGTGAATATTTCTATGATGAACACTGCATGCGTTTTTATGGTAGAATGATTTAGATTCCCTGGAGTATATACCCAATAATGGGATTTCTGGGTCAAATGGTAATTCTGCTTTCAGTTCTTTGAGAAATTATAAAACTAGTTTTTACAATGCTGAGCTAATTTACTTTTCCACCAGCAATGTATAAGCCATCCCTTTTCTCTGCATCTTAGCCAACACGTTATTTTTTGAGATTTTAGTAACAGTCATTCTGACTGATGTGAGATGGTATCTCATTCTGGTTTTGATTTGCATTTCTCTAATGATTAGTAATAATGAACATTTTTAATACAGTTTTCGGTCACATATATGTCTTCTTTTGAAAAGTGTCCGTTTATGACCTTTGCTCACCTTTTAAAGGGGTTGTTTGTTACTGCTTATTAAGTTTTAAGTTTCTTATAGATTATTAGACCTTAGATGCATAGTTTGCAAGTATAAGTATTTTCTCCCATTCTGTGTTTTGTTTACTCTGTTGATAGTTTTATTTATTTTTTCCTGTGTAGAAGTTTAAGTAGATCCCATTTGTAAAATTTTACTTTTGTTGCAATTGTTTTTGGGGTGTTAGTCATGAACTGTTTGTCCATTCTTATGTTCAGAATGGTATTTCCTAGGTTATCTTCCAGGGCTTTTATAGTTTTAGTTTTTGCTTTTAAATCTTTAACACATCTTAAGTATGTTCTTGTGTATAAGAAAGGGGTCTAGTTTCGATCTTCTGAATATGGCTAGCAGGTCATCTCAGCATCATTTATTGAAGAGGGCATACTTTCCCCATCACTTGTTTTTGTCGACTATGTCAAAGAGCAGATGGTTGCAGGTGTGTGGCGTTACTTTTGGGCTCTCTATTTTGTTCCATTTGTCTGTGTGTATGTATTTATAACAGCACCATGCTGTTTTGCGGTTGGGTCATGTGATGCCTCCAGATTTGTTCTTTTTGCTTAGGATTGCCTTGACTATTCAAGCTCTTTTTTGGTTTTATAAAAATTTTTAAATAGTGTTTTCAAATTCTGAGAAAAATGTAATTGGAAGTTTGATACAGAGAGCATTGAATCTTTAGATTGCTTTGGGCAATATTTTAACAATCTTGATTCTTCCTCTCCAAAAGCATGGAATATTTTTCCTTTTGTCATCTCTGATTTCTTTGAGCAGTGTTTTGTAGTTCTCATTGTAGAGATCTTTCACCTTCCTGGTTAGCTGTATTCCTTGGATTTTTATTCTTTTTGTGGCCATTGTGAATGGAATTTTGCTCTTGATTTGGCTCTCAGATTGGATCTAGTTGATATAAGGGAATGTTACTGATTTTTATAATTTAATTTATATCCCGAAACTTTGCTAAAAATATTTATCAAAGGCTTTTGGTGATGTTTTTAGGGTTTTGTAGGTACAGAATCATATTCTCAGTGAAGATGGAATGTTCTGATTTCTTTTCCTGTCTGGATGTCCTTTATTTTTATTTTTTTTCTCTTGCCTGTTTACTTTGGCCAGGACCTGTGATACTATGTTGAATAGGAATGGTAAAAATGGTCACTTTTCCTTGTTCCAGTTTTTGTGATGTTAGCTGTGGGTTTGTCAGAGATGACTTATTATTTTGAAGTATGTTTCTTCAGTGCCTAATTTCTTGAGAGTTTTTAATAGGAAGCGATGTTTAAATTTATCAAAAGCCATTTCTTTATCTATTGAGATCATATAGTTTGTTTTTAGTTCTCTTTATGAGATGAATCATATTTATTGATTTGCATATGTTGAACTCACCCTACTTGACTGTGGTGGATTAGCTTTTTAATATGCTACTAGATATGGTTTGCTAGTATTTTGTTGAAGATTTTCGGATCTATGACTGTTGAGGATATTGGCCTGAATTGTTTTTGTGTGCATGTGTGTGTGTGTGTGTGTGTCTGCAAGGTTTTGGTATTAAGATAATGCTGACATCATGAAATGATGTAGGGAGGAGTCCCTACTCCTCACGCTTTTGTAATAGTTTCAGTGAGAATGGTAGCAGCTTGTCTTTATACAGCTGGTAGAAATCAGCTGTGAATCTGTGTGACTCTGGGCTTTTTCTGTTTGGTAGGTTATTATTATTCATTCAAATGCAGCACTCGTTGTTGGTCTGCTCAGGGATTCAATGTCTTCCTGATTCAGTCTTGGGTGGTTATATGCTTCCAGGGACTTACTGGTTTCTTCTAGATTTCAAAGCATACAGGTTTTCATAGTAATCTCTGAGAGTTTTTTGTATTTCTGTGAAGTCAGTGGTAACATCCCCTTTGTGATATCTGATAGTCTTTACTTGAATCTTCCCTCTTTTTTTCCCTGTATTAGTCTACTAGCAGTCTATCATCTTATTTTTTTTCTATAAAAACATTAGATTTAAGAACAATTTAGCAAGTCACTGGATACAACATTCATGTTCAATAACTATTGTTTCCAACAATAGGCAATAAGAAAATGAAATTTTACAAGATACTATTCATAATAGCATCAAATGACTAGAAATATAATAAATGTGCAAGCTTTTAACATAGAAAACTACAAAATCTTTCCCAGGGAAATTAAAAGAGAGCTAAATAAGTGGAGGATAAATTATAATAAGGATTGAAAGATTCAGTATTATAAAAATGTCAGTCTCCTACCAAACTGAACTATAGCTCAATGCAATTGCAATCGAAAATCCCAACAGAAAGTGTTTTAGAAATTGACAAGCAAATTATAAAATTTTATAGAAATACAAAGGGCTAAGAATAGACAATGTTAAAGAAGAACAAGACAGAAAAAACATGATAATGGATGTCAAGATGTATCATAAAGTTACAGCAATTATGACAGTGTGCTAAATACAAGTATTGACCATAAAAAAAGCTAATGGGCATAATAGACTCACATATCTTCATTTATGACAAAGTTACATGCAAAGAGATGGGGACGGAATAGTATTCTTATAAATGATTCTTTTAAAAAAATATGTATTTTATTGCATTTTAGGTTTTGGGGTACATGTGAAGAACATGCAAAATTGTTGCATAGGTACATACATGGCAATTTGGTTTGCTGCCTTCCTCCCTATCACCTATATCTGGCATGTCTCCCCATGTTGTCCCTCCCCAACTCCCCACTCCCTGCTGTCCCTCTATTTCCCCCCAACAGACCCCAGTGTGTGATGCTTCCCTCCCTGTGTCCATGCGTTCTCATTTTTCAACACCCACCTATGAGTGAGAACATGTGGTGTTTGATTTTCTGTTCTTGTGTCAGTTTGCTGAGAATGATGGTTTCCAGGTTCATCCATGTCCCTACAAAGGACACGAACTCATTGTTTTATATGGCTGCATAGTATTCATGGTGTATATGTGCCACATTTTCCCTGTCTAGTCTATCATCGGTGGGCATTTGGGTTGGTTCCAAGTCTTTGCTATTGTAAACAGTGCTGCAATGAACATTTATGTGCATGTGTCCTTATAATAGAATGATTTATAATCCTTTGGATATATACCCAGTAATGGGATTGCTGGGTCAAATGGAATTTCTATTTCTAGGTCCTTGGGGAATGGCCACACTGTCTTCTACAATGGTTGAACTAATTTACACTCCCACCAACAGTGTAAAAGTGTTCCTATTTCTCTACATCCTCTCCAGCATCTGTTGTCTCCAGATTTTTTAATGATCGCCATTCTAACTGGCATGAGATGGTATCTTAATGTGGTTTTGGTTTGCATTTCTCTAACGACCAGTAATGATGAGCATTTTTCATGTGTTTATTGGCCTCATATATGTCTTCTTTTGTAACGTGTC
This sequence comes from Cacajao melanocephalus, assembly GCA_963573385.1. Taxonomy (NCBI): domain Eukaryota; kingdom Metazoa; phylum Chordata; class Mammalia; order Primates; family Pitheciidae; genus Cacajao; species Cacajao melanocephalus. Next base: position 15,592 of record CAUYLG010033354.1, on the reverse strand, counting down.
TGTTCATAGCCTTCGCCCACTTTTGATTGGGCTTGTTTGTTTTCTTCTTGTAAATCTGGTTCAGTTCTTTGTAGATTCTGGGTATTAGCTGTTTATCAGATGGGTAGATTGCAAAAAAATTTTCCCTTTCTGCTGGTTGCCAATTCACTCTAATGATTGTTTCTTTTGCTGTGCAGGAGCTCTGGAGTTTAGTTAGATCCCATTTGTCTATTTTCGCTTCTGTTGCCAGTGCTTTTGGTATTTTAGTCATAAAGTCCTTGCCTATGCCTATGTCCTGAATGATTTTGCCTAGATTTTCTTCTAAGGTTTTTTATAGTGTTAGGTCTTATGTTTAAGTCTTTAATCCATCTGGAGTTAATTTTATCATAAGGTGTCAGGAAGGGGTCTAGTTTCTGCTTTCTGCACAAGAATCAGCTTCCGGTTCTTATAAATTAATCTTTTTCTTTTAGACTAATCTCTATTAATCTTTTGAATGGTTTTTCACATCTCATTGTCCTTCATATGAGCTCTGGTTTTGTTTATTTTTTTGTCTTCCACTAGCTTTGGGGGTGATTTGCTGTTGTTTTTTTAGTTCCTCTAGTTGTGATGTTAGGTTGTTAATTTGAGGTCTTTCTAACTTTTGGAGGGAGGCATGTCATTCTATAAGGTTCCCTCTTAACACTACCTTATATGTGTTCCAGATATTCTTGTATGTTTTATTTTGTTTTTCATTAGTTTCAAATAATTTCTTGATTTCTGTCTTAATTTCATCATTTGCCCTGAGGTTGCTCAGGAGAAGCTTGTTTAATTTTCGTGTAATTTTATGGTTTGCATCATTTTCTTACTATTGATTTCTGTTTTTATTTTACTGTGGTCTAAGGGTGTGTTTGATATGATTTCAATTTATAAAAAATTAACTTAAGGTTGTTTATTATTTGTGGTCCGTTTTGGAGTATGTGCCACGTGCAGATGCGAACAATGCATAATCTGTTGTTTTTGGATGGGGAGTTCTGTAGATGCCTAATAGTTACATTGAGTAGAGCTTTGAGTTCAGGTCTTGAATATCTTTGTTAGTTTTCTGCCTCTTTGGTCTATCTGTTACAGACAGTGGCATGTTGAAGTCTCCCACTATTGTGTGGTTATCTAAATCTCTTTGTAGGTCTCTAAGAACTTGCTTTTGAATCTGGGTGCTCCTGTGCTGGATACATACATATTTAGGGTAGGTAGGTCTTCTTGTTGAATTGAACCATTTATATATGTGTGTGTGTGTGTCTGCAACGTTTTGGTATTAAGATGATGCTGACTTCATGGAATAAGGTAGGGAATTACTTCATGGAATTACTGTTATGTAATGCCCTTCTTTGCCTTTTTTTCCCCTTAATCTTCATAGGCTTAAAGTCTTTTTTGTCTGAAATGAGAATAGCAATCCCTGCTTTGTTTCTGTTTTCCATCCTTGGTAGATTTTGCTCCATCTTTTTACTGTGAACATACGGGTGTCACTACATGTGAGATGGGTCTCTTGAGACAGCACAATATTTGGTTTTTCTTGTTTATCCAACTTTCCATTCTGTGCTTTTTATTGGGGCATTTTGTTCACTTACATTCACAGTTAGTATTATCAGTAGTAACTTTTGATCCTGTCATTGTGTTGTTAGCTGGGTTATTTTGTAGACTTGTTTATGTGGTTGCTTTACAGTGTCATTGGTCTGTATACTTAAATGCATTTTTGTTGTGGCCGTAATGGTCTTTCCTTTCCAGATTTAGTACTCCTTCAGGATGTCTTATAAGGCAGATCTGTTGGTAACAAATTCCCTTAGCATTTACTTATCTGAAAACAATCTTATTTTTCCTTTGTTTATGAAAGTTAGTTTGGCCAGATATGAAATTCTTGGTTGGAAATTCTTTTCTTTAAACATGCTGAATATAGGTTCCCTGTATTTTCTGGCTTGCAGGGTTTCTGTGGAAAGGCCCACTGTTAGCCTGGTGGAATTGCCTTGGTAGGTGATTTATCCTTTCTTGGTAGCTCCATTTACCATTTTTTCTTTCATTTTAACTTTGGAGAATCTGATGACTCTGTGTCTTTGAGACGGTTGTGCTGTATAATATGTCGCAGGGTTAATGCATTTCCTGAATTTGAAAGTTAGCCTTTCTAACAAGGTTAAGGAAATTTTAATGGAGGATATCCTCAAATATGTTTTCCAAGTTGCTTGCTTTCTCTCTCTCTTTTTTAGGGATGCCAGTGAGTCATAGACTTTGTTTCTATACATAATCTCATATTTCGTGGAGGTGTTGTTCGTTTTTCTTCATTTGTCTGAGTACTTTTAGAGAGTTGGTTTTCAAGCTGGGAGATTCTTCCCTTGGTTTGACCAGTTCTGCTGTTAATACTTGTGATTGTTTTCTGGTATACTTGAAGTGAGTGTTTCAGTTCTGGCACACCAGTTTGATTCTTTCTTAAAATGGTATTTTTTGTCTTTTGTCTTCTGTATCATTTTTTTGTCTTAATTATAATTTTTGGATTGGGTTCTGATTTTCTCCTGATTCTCAGTGATCTTTATTCTTATTCCTATTCTGAATTCTATTTCTGTCATTTTAGCTATTTCAGCCAGGCTAAGAACCATTTTCTGGGGAACTAGTGTGATCACTTGGATATAAGGAGAACTCTGCCATAATGCATTGCCAGAGACGTTGTGCTGGCTCTTTTGTAATAACCTAACCTGGGTTAGCATAACTGACTCCATCTTAGCTGCACACCTGACAACCTCTCCAGAGCCTCTCCCTCCTTGCTGCAGCCCCTCAGGTACATTACTGGTTCATGCTGTGGTCAAAGCTTTGAATTGTTAAGAATGGTTCACAGTACCTCTAACCATTGTATCTGCATCCTGCTTGGCAAGTCTATCTGCCATTGTGAATACCTTCCTTGGTGATTGATTGTATGGAAAGTTCCCCCTGCTACCCCCATTAATGATTGTATGGAAATACCTTTAGCAACCGACAATCCTGGGAACCTCCTGCCCCCTGGTTACCAGCCTCCTCCTATTAACTTGCTTGTTCTGCTTCTGTAAAATTCTGCTTCAGCTAGCCTGCCCCCTTCCCTACCTAAATCAAAGTATAAAGAGTAATCAAGCCCTTTCCTTGGAACCGAGAGATTTTGAATGTTAGCTGACTCTTGGTCACCAGCTAAATAAAGGACTCATAAATTGAACTCAGAGCATGGTGTTTCCTTCCAGCTCGCTGGGTTATTACAGTTTCCTTTCTATGTGAGCTGATGCTCTTTCAGTCATTGAAGTTGTTATCCTTTGGATTTTTTTATTATTATTATTCTTTGTCTTCTTTCAATCATATAAGTTGACATATTTTAGATCTTTTTTTTGTATTTATCTTCTTTGATGTCTTTAGGGCTTTGAGTGTGGTATAAGATGGATTCGGTCAACCGTCTTCATTTCTGGTAGATTTTCTGGGGTCTCAGATGGAGTTCAGGACTCCTGGACTGCTTGTAGTAACTCTAGGAGCAGTTATAAGGCCACTAGCTTAGTTATCTGGTCCACTGAGTTTAGAAACCTGCTGTGCTAGAGGTTATAAGATATTTCTGGATCACTGGTTACAACACTTTGATGGATAAGCCAACCAGACTGCTTCATCGGGCACATCCAGTGGGATCTGTACTCATTCACACATGCCAGCAGCAATGGCAGAGGGCAGAGGGCATGTTCATTAGCTGAGGTGGGGCACTAAAGGTGTATGGGTGTCAACTTTTATACAGGTGTTTTTAGCAGTGTGGTAGCAATGCAATGTGGGTGGGGCAGGGCTGCTGGCATCCATGCAGTCAATCACACTGGTACCAGTGTTGGCATGGGGTCATGGCACTTGCAGGCACAGAGTTGGAAGCATTTGTGTGCACGTTCACTCCAGTGGCAGTGGCAGTGGCAGTGTAGGGTTGGGGGTAGGTCCACTGGACTCTGTGGTCATATTTGTACCAGCAGTGGTAGTACAATCAGGGAGTGGCAGGGTGTGCTTAAGCCAGCAGTAATAGCATGGTGGGGTGTATGCACACATGCACATCAGTCAGAGAGGGGAGGTGATGTCCATGTGTGTGCATGTGCACTGGCAAAGTGATATGGGCGTAGCCATAGGCAACTGTGTGCTGGCAAAGTTGTATGGGGAAGGGTGTGATGGGGGGTAGGTGTGAGTGATCTGATGCACTTCACCAGTGGCTGCTGTGCTGAAGCACTCCGATGGTCAAATGTAGTCTGCCAGCATAAGAGCTATGATATGTAATCTCAAAAGACACTCTGGCTGGGCATCTGAGGCTGCACTGTATGGAGGCACAGCCAGACAAACCCCAGGATAGGCCAGCAGACAGGGGGCTGCTCTGGTAGAACTGGCCCCATCTCAGGGGCAGGATCTTTCTGCTCTTTTCAGGTGTGGTAGCTCTCTTAAGGCTCAAGTCTCCTAGGGAAACCGAGCAAGCCTTGGAGGATGGACATCCCTGGCCAAGCTCCACTGCAGTCACTCCTGCACCAAACCCTCTGGGCTCTACACTGGCTCAATTTTTTTTCCCCTGCTATATCTCTAAGCAGCTCTCCCTAACAACTCAAGTGTCTAAGGAGGTCGTGTGGTCTTCTGCTGCCGGGATTCCAGGGGTTGATGTTGAGAACAGGCTGTTCTACACCTGCTCAGTTCACTCCTTCCCTAGGAGTCCTTGGGAGCCAGGAATGAGTCCCAGGGCAATCTAGCTATATGCAGTATTCCCAGCACGCTCCCACTTCTGCCTAACTTCTGTGCCCTCCCTCCATCCACTCACAGTGCCCTCACCATGAAGATCTGCTCAGAGTACACCAATCTTCCTAATGTCCTGGGCCCTTAGTGGCAGATTTTCCTCCTGGCTACATCTAGTCAGCCATCTTGACACTATACCACGTTTTTAGTGCAATCCACCATTAATGTACACTTAAGTTGATTCCATGTCTTTGCCATTGTGTAGAGTACTGCAGTGAACATGGAAGTGCAGCTGTCTTTTTAGTAAAATGATCTATTTTCATTTGGATGTATACCCAGTAATGAGATTGATAGGCAGAATGGTAGTTCTGTTTTAAGTTCTTTGAGAAATCTCCAAATTCACAGTGGCTGAACAAATTTACATTCCCACCAAAGCGTATAAGTGTTCCTTTTGCTCTGCAGTCTTGCCAGCAAACTTTAAAAAGGAAAAAAACACTTTAAGAAATCAGTTTTTTGACTCTTCAATCATGCCATTCTGACTTGTGTGAGATGGCATTTCACTGTGATTCTGTTTAGCATTTCTGTGATGATGATGTAGAACAGATTTTCATGTCTGTTGTCCGCTTGTGTATCTTCTTTTGAGAAGTGTCTGTTCATGTCCTTTGCCCACTTTGCAATGGGATTATTTGTTTTACGGTTGTTAATCTGTTTTAGATACCTATAGATTGTAGATATTAGATCTTCATCAGATGCATTGTTTGTGAATATTTTCTACCATTCTGCAGGTTTTTTGCTCTGTTGGTTTATATTGCTGTGAGGAATCTCTTTAGTTTCATTAGGCCCCACTTGTCAATTTTTATGTGTGTTGGAATTTTTTTTTTAAAGTTAAAAAGAACGGCTTTTATAATTTATTATTTTGTCATTAATTTGTAAAATTATAAATTGTACCACAATAAAACAAAAACATTTAAAAAATACAGCCTCTACCAATTTATCTTTTTTAAAAAAAATACTTATTTTTATTTTAAGGCTACATGTGCAAGTTCGTTACATAGAAAATGTTGCGTCATGGAGGATCGTTGTACAGATTATTTTGTCACTCCAGTGTTGTTTAGTACCCATTAGTTATTTTTCCTGATCCTCTCCCTCCTCCTACTCTACCCACCTGATAGGCCCTAGTATAGGTTTCTTCCCCCAGTGTGTCTGTGTGTTCTCATTATTTGGCTCCTACTTATAAGTTAGAAGATGCAGCACTTGGTTTTCTGTTCTTGCATTAGTTTGCTAACGATGATGGCTTCCTTCCCAATCCATGTTCCTGTAAAGGACATGATCTCATTCTTTTCTGTGGTAGAATTGCATTTAAGGACATAAGTAATAAATTGTTCCTCAAGGCTACTGTCCAGAATGATGTTTTCTAACTTTTCTTCTAGGATCCTTGTAATTTGACGTTTTGCATTTAAATTTGTATCCATTTTGAATAAATATTTGTATGTGGTGAAAGGTTGATGATCCAGTTCTATTCTTCTGCATATGCCTGCATGGCAATCCCAGCACCATTTTTTGACTAGGAGATCCTTTTCTCATTCCTTGTTTTTGTTGTCTTTGTTGAAGATTAGATGGCTGTGGGTATGTGGTGTTATTTCTGCACTCTCTATTCTGTTCCATTGCTCTTTCTGTCTGTTTTTACAACAGTACTATGCTGTTCTGAGTACCGTACCCTTATAGTTGAAGTCAGATATTGTGGTGCCTCCAACTTTGTTCTTTTTGCTTAGGATTGCTTTGACTGTTTGAGCTCTCCTTTGGTTCCTTATGAATTTTAAAATAATTTGTTGTAGCTCTGTGAAGAATGATGTTGGTACATTCATAGGAATAGCATTGAATCTGTAGCTTGCTCTGGGCGATATGGTCGTTTTGGTGATACTTATTTTTCCAATTCATGAGCATGGAATATTTCGTCATTTGTTTCTGTCATTTGTGATTTCTCTTAGTAGTGTTTGGTGGTTATCTTTGTAGAGATCTTTCATCTCCTTGATTAGAGATATTCCTAGGTATTTTATTTTTCATGTAGCTACTACAGATGGTATTATGTTCTTTTTATGGTCTTACCTTGAATGTTATTAGTATATAGAAACGTTACTGATTTTTGTACATTAATTTTGTACCTGAATCTTCATTGAGGTCATTTATCCTTTCCTGAAGACTTTAGAGTTTCTATATATAGAATCATATTGTTGGCAAAGAGACATAGTTTGACTTCACCTTACCATATTTCAGTGCCTTTTGTTTCTTCCTTTTGCCTGATTGCTCTGGTTAGCACTTCCAGTATTATGTTAAATGGGAGTAATGAGAATGGCATGTCCTATCTCACCTCATTTCTCAAAGGGAGTGCTTCTAGTTTTTGCCTGTTTAGTATGATGCTGGCTGTACGTTTGTCATAAATGGCTTTTATTATCTTGAGTGATGTTCATTCAAAGCCTTATTTTCTGAGGGTTTTTATCACGAAGCAAGGTTGGATTTTATCAAATGCTCTTCCTTGCCTATTGAGATGATCATGTGGTTTTTGTTTTTAATTCTATTTGTATGGTGTTTCACATTTATTGATCTGTGTACGTTGAACCCACCTTGCATCCCAGGAATGAAGTCTATTTGATCATGATGAATTAACTTTTTGATACGCTGTAGGATTTGGTTTGCTAGTATTTTGTTGAGGATTTTTGCATCTATGTTTATCAGGGATATTGGCATGTAATTTTCTTTTTTTTGTTGTGTTTTTGTAAGGCTTTGGTATGAGGCTGTCTTCGTAGAATGAGTTAGGGAGAAGTCCTTTCTCTTCAATTTTTTGGAAAAATTTCAGTAGAATTCAGTTCTCCCTTGTACATATTGTGGAATTTGGCAGTGAATCCATGTGCTCTGGGCTAATTTTGGTTGGTAGGTTTATTGTTACTAATTCTGTTTCAGAACTTGATATTAGTTTGTTGAGGGTTTCCATTTCTCTCTGGTTCAATTTGAGACGTTATGTATTTCCAGGAATTTATGCATTCCCTCTAGGTTTTCTAGTTCTTGTTTCTCTAGTTCCTCTATCTGATATGTTGTATTGTTCTTGTTTTTTCTAAATTTCTGAAATAGGCATTTATTGCAATATACTTTGCTTTTAACACTGCTTTTGTTGCATACCAGAGATTTTGGTGTGCTGTGTCTGTGTTTTCATTTATTTCAAAGAATTTTGATATTTCTGCTTTAATTTCTTTGTTTACCTAAAAGTCATTCAGGAGAAAATTGTCTAATATTCCGTTTTGAGAGGTCTTTTTGGTATTGATTTCTGTTTTTATTCTACTGTGCTCTGAGAATATGGTTGATATAATTTCATTTTTTTTAACTTACTGAGAATTACATTATGATACAACATGTGGTTGATGTTGGTGTATGTTTCATGTGTAGGTGTGAAGAATTCATATTTGGAGTATTCTGTAGGTATCAATTAGTTCCATTTTTTCAACTGTTGTATTTAGGTCCACAATTTATTTTGTTAGTTTTGGGCTTTGATGATCTGCCTAAGGCTGTCAGTGAAGAGTTGAATTCCCCCTCTATTTTCATGTGGCTGCCTAAGTCTGTTAAACCTCTAGAAGTACTTGTTTTATGAGTAAAAGTGCTCCAGTGTTTGATGAATATGTATTTAGAATAATTAACTCTTCTTGATAAATTGAACTTTTTATCATTATGTAATGCTTTCTCTGTCCTTTTTTTAAAAACTGCTGTTGATTTAAGTATGTTTTATCTAAGAATAATGCTTCTTGTTCGTTTTCTGCTTGTTTAATAGATCTTTCTTCAATCCTTTACATTGAAGTTGTGTGTGTTGTTTCATGTAAGATGGGTTTTTGAAGACAGCAGACGGATGGGTCTTTTTTTTTTTTTTTTTACTCAATTTGCTACTCTATGCCGGTTCAGTACAGCATTTAGACCTTTTATATTCAAGATTAATAGTGATATGTGAGGTTTTGACACTATCATGAAGTTGTTAGCTGATAATTTTGAAGTTTGTATTGTGTGGTTGTTTTATAGGTTCTGTGGATTATGCACTTAAGTGAGCTTCTGCGGTAGCAAATAGTTTTTCTTTTTCATTTCCGTGTTAAAACTGCCATAAGAACATCTTATAAAGCTGGCCTAGTGGTAAGGAGTTCCCTTAGTGCTTGCTCGTCTGCAAAAGATTTTATTATCTTTCACATATGAAGCTTAGTTCGGTGAGATATGAAATTCTTAGCTATAAATTTTATTTTTTAAGAATGCTGAAAATAGAACTCCAATCTCTCCTGGCTTGTAATGTTTTTACTGAGAAGTCTGCACTTAATCTGATGAGGTCATCTTTGTAATCATTTTTCTCTGGCTGCCTTTAATATATTTTTTTTTAGCATTAACTTTGGACAGTGTGATTACTGTATAGCTTGGCGATGTTCATTTTCTGAGATATCTCACAGGTGTTCTCTGGATTTCTTGTGTGTGGATGTCTACCTTTCCACCTAAATTAGCAAAATTTTCTTGGATTATTCTCTCAAATATGTTACCCAGGTAATTTACTCTTTCTCATTTTCTCTCAAATGCAAATAATTAATAGGTTCAGTGGCTTTATGTCATTCCATATTCTTGACAACTTTATTTTATGTAACTCCTTTTTATTTATGTATTTGTCTTACTTGCTTATTTCAAAAGGCCAGTCTTCAAGCTGTGAAATTCTTTCTTGTGCTTGGTGCATCCTATTGATAAAAATTTCTATTGTAGTTTGAAATTCCTTCAGTAAGTTTCAATTCAAGAAGCTCTGATTTTTTTTTTAAGATGTTTATCTCTTCCTTCTATTCCTATATTGCTTTAGTTGTTTCTTTGTGTTGATTTTCCATCTTCTCTTGGATACCCTTGTACTTTCTTGCAATCTGTGCTTTGAAGTCCTTAACCGTCCTTGGCATGTGAATGCTCCCAATGCATTCATATTTTTTATGGAGCCAGAATTCTGGAGCTGATTCCTTCTCATCTGGAGACACTGGGACTTCTACTTTTTGTCATTATTTTTGTGCCGTAGGTTTTCTCTTCATTTTCCTGCAATATTATTGTTTTGTTTTTAAATTTTCTTTTGTTTTCTTGTTCTCCACCCAGGGTATATGACTGCAGAGAACGTTGGGTAGGATCTTTTGGCTTTCCTTCTATAGACCTATGCTCTTCTATCAGCAGGTTTTCTATTGGGCTGTTTACTTTGATGTATAGGCCTGTAGTTTGTGCTTACGGGTAAGAGCCAGTTATAGCTAACATGCTGTGTAGCTAGCTGTCCCTTGTTTACTAGGAGATTCTCTCTGTTGACCCAGGCAGTGAGCTGATTTGTGGAGTGCACAGTTGTCTGAACTCCCTGCTTAACTGTGGAGGGTAGGAGGCAAGATGTGCTTGTCCAAACCAGGTAGGCTCACCTACAGGTCCCCTAATGGCAGGCACTAGTGCCACTAGCAAAGGAGAATCTAATGGGTGGCCATGAAGTGCCCAAAGGTGTGCCTAGGCATGGAACTGTTAAACCTCCTCAGTTCCATGTTCTCTGTACAAGGTTGGTGGGTGGCAGGGATGGGGAAGAAAACCTAAAATTCTAATCTTGGAAAGTGACTGCTCCATTCTGCCTGTGCATTGATTATAGAGGCCTTGCTGTGCCACAGTCCCTGCACAGGGAGAACGAGACAACTCAGGCTGCTCATCCAGGCAAACAGGTGCTGTGAATGCCTGGAGATCCACCTGGGTATGCAGTGCAGAGGGGTCTGCTCCACCAGGATCTCTGCACAAAAGAGGTGGGTGACTCAGGCAACTGTTCCAGGTGAGTGGGTGCTACAAATGCCTGGAAATATGCCTGAGTATGGAGTGGAGAGGGCTCTCATGCAACACCATCTGTGCACAGGTTAAGGTGGGGTGGCTCAGGCTGCCAATCCAGGTAAGCAGTTTCTTTGTATGGCTGGAGACCTGTCAAGGCATGGAGTGGAGAGGGCCCTCCTGCACCACAGTCTGTGATTAGGAAGGATGAGGAGACTCAAGCTGGTGATCCAGGTGAATGGGTACTCAAAATGCCTGGAGATCTGCCTGGTTATAGAGCAAATTGTACCCCCCTGCAACATGATCTGTGTCCAGAAAGAATGGGGTAGTTCAGGTGGTTGACCCAGGTGAGCAGCTGCTGAAAATATGTGGAGAGCTTCCTGAGCAAGGAAGAGAGAGGGCCCTGCTGCACCAGGATCTCAGGGAAGTCAGCTAGAACACCCAGCAGTGACACGCAGATGAGTTCCAGTTCACCGAGCTGACCCTGCTGCAAGTCTTGTTACCCCAGAGAAACCACAGCTGTAGTAGCTCTTCCTCCACCACAGGCCTGTGATGAGGGAGAGCATAATTCCAGTGCCTTTTAATATTTCTGACTGTGGAGGTTCCTACCCTGCTTTAGAGCAGGTCACCTAAGCTCTAGCCCAAGACTAAAATGCCTGTTCACACTGCTTCGTCACTAAAGAGTTACTGACTTTGTATGTGCCCAGATTAAAAATGGTGTCTGGCTCTTGGTCCTGAGTTCAGGAAAATGCCCACAGTTTTTGCTGGTGTCTTTCCCTGACAGTGTCTCTACTATTTTGGAGATGGGAGAACACTTTGTTTCTCCTACATCCTCTCCCTAAATTAGCTCTCTAAGTTAGCCCCAGGGCATACAAGAAACAAAGTACTCTCCCTTGTCCTGGGTTTCTTGGATTCCACTGGAAAGGTGAATAACAGAGGGAGGCTATATGTTTCTCTCATGTACTGGGGTTTCACTTACTTTTATGAGCCACATGCTGTCACAGTGCTCTCTTCCCTGAGATCTGGGTTGTCCACTATTCTGGTGGATTCCCGTTTTCCTTCTTGAATTAAAGTTGATCTTTATGAACTCTTAAAATCCTCGAATCTGTCATCTTTGATTTTAAAAAATGAGATGAGAAGCTCTGAGTAAACTCTTAGTAGGGTCTTTGAAGTCTTCTTTTTCTTCTTTTATGAAAATTTAATGGCAGCATTCATCAGAAAATACCCAAGTACAAAGTGCTCAGCTCTCCTACTTCTATATCAAAAGGGTGGTTGGTAGTTTTCAGTCAGTATAGTTAACACCCTATTGAATAAAAATAATTTACAAAATTAAATGTGGATAATTTATTTTAAAATATGGCAGATAACATTTGGAAAAAGTTACTTGATAAGTTGATTAAAGTCAGTTGACCAAATGTGTTCCCTAGATTGCAAAATGTGTTCCCAAGATGACTACTTCCACAGAAAATCTTAATGTCAACTCAGTCAGTTAACAAAAACATGTGGTATTTAGGAATAGTGTAACTTACCTTTTTAAAAATTAGATTTTTAAACCATTTTGCTCTTCAAAATTACTTTCAAAACTGTAATGTTATACTTCACATGTCAATTCTCTCAATTCTGTAAGCTCATCTAAAGCCGTGAGTCTACATTAAGTTATGATTTTTGAGGTAGGAAAAAAACTGAAGTATGATATTATAACATTTAATTTTATTTTTGTAATCTTACATCTACCTTCAGATATAATTCTTACATCTTTGCAAAGTAAAATTCTTTACATCGACCCCTTAATCATTAGCTAATAGAGCAAACTCTTAATATGGCAGGAATACAATATTTTAAAAATATAATAAAAATAAATTTACTGAATGTGTTTGAGTCTGTGTTTATAAATGGAAATATATCTTACAGAATAAGGTAAAATGATTTGTACATTTTATTTTTAAAAATATTTCATACTTATATACATATAAAAATATATATACACGTACATATATACACATAATATATAATAAAAACCACCAACATTACATTTTTTCTAAAATCAATGCTTTATAATGGAACGCATAACAGGATCAGAAAAATAGTTCAAGGGCTGAAAAGAAAACATGACCTCATCTATTTGAGAAACCATAGGTAATTCTTTATTGAAGAATCAAAGTTTGAGAGAAGGAAAACAGGAAATGGAATATGTGAATTTGGACTAATAAAGACAGCCTTGTTTCTCAGAAGAAAATTTTGCTTTGCTTTAAAGGTTTAAAAGAATAAGTGAAGTGTTTTGGTCAGGCATGTAACATGATCAGAAACATGACTTCCTTGGAATTGTGGAGTATAGACTTGGAAATATCTGGGCAAAAATTAGTAAAACGGTTAACTAAAGCAGTGTGTATGGGGATAGAGAAGGTGAAACTTGGAACTTCTGGAGGTTGAGTTACATTTGCCAATACCTGTGGAACATCCAGGTGTTTCACCTAGGCAATTACATTAAAAAGCCTGACGGTCAGAGGAGAGATCTGGGCTACTTTTACAGAAAACCAAAACAATCAACGCACGTCTCTAAACCTTTGTTTGTATAGAGAAAAAAAAATAGAGGTATTGTTTGTCATCATGAAGGCAAACTAACTTGTTAATTGAACAATTTTCAGCTAGTTGTTTTGGCAGCTGTAGACACAGCCTTGAAATCACTACTCTTTAGGGTATTGGAACTACAGCTCCCCACCCTCCAGGGATGCAGTGTGCTTTCATAAACCATGGTAACCAAAGAATGAACACTTTCAGTATGATATAATTAAACATTATGGGAAAGCATGAATTAGGGTTCTTTGTGACATTTGGCTAAACATGCTAGCAAGCAAAAATACACAAATGAAGGTCACATTTGCAATTATTATAAAAATGTCTACACTTTAATTAGGTAGCTGATAAATGTTATTGAGCCTTAGCCACTGACCAACTGTCTTTTTTTAAAAGGAGAAGAAAAATGTCACCTAAAAAGCCAGAATTTTTTGCATTGTCATGAAATTAAAAGTTGTAACCACAATAAAGTGTATTCAGCACTAAGCTGTTAAATGGGCTTAGGGACAATCTCAAACAAAATTTAAGAAAAAAATGTTTTGACAGCATGTGAGATGTCACTAATAATAACAATTTTTAAGCATTATGTTTGTTTTGAAGCATTGTGTCTTTACTGCAGAATCACATGAAGCAACATTAGCTTCGAAAGTCTCTTCTTAGAACTTTTTTTCTTTCTTTGCCTGCAGGTTTGACTTAATTTCATTCCTTAATAATTTGAATTAAATATTCACTGACTTTTTCCCTCCAATGACAAACTATTCTTGTTAACCATAGACAGTATTGTACCTGACCTAAGAAAAAAAGATATTGATATCTCATCTCTTAGATATTCTTTTTTTTGAATTTTAAACAGTGTTTACTTGAAAATTCTTTGTCCTTATTCCCTTAAAAAAATGAAATATGTCTAATTGTCAACTAATGTGAATGCCCCACTAAATGTAAAAGTGGCATGGAAGAAAGGAAATATATAAATACTGTGTATGCGAATGAGTGTGTGTGTGGGGGGGGATGTGCACGTGTGTGTGTGTGTGTGTGTGTGTGTGTGTGTGTATTGCCCATAGGGTCAATCTGATTGATACTTCTAAATCCAAATTTTTGAACTTCTCATAAAGAAATTCAAAGGACAAAACACGCTGGCATGGGCTCATGCGTGTAATCCCAAAACTTTGGGAGGCCGAGGTGGGTGGATCATGAGGTCAGGAGTTCAAGACCAGCTTGGCCAACATGGTGATACCCTGTCTACTAAACATAGAAAAATTAGCCAGGCATGGTGGCGGGGGCCTATAATCCCAGCTACGTGGGAGGCTATGGCAGGAGAATTGCTTGAACCCAGGAGGTGGAGGCTGCAGTGAGTCAAGATCATGCTACTACATTCCAGCTTCAGCAACGGAGCAAGACTCTGTCACCAAAAAAAAAAAAAAAAAAAAAGATAAAATAGATACATAAATACGTAAATAAGCAAATCACAAAGAAAATGGTCAATTATTTCTACTAGATAACAATGTAAATCTTTTCTCCATGGTATACTATTATCAAATTGAAAGTAAAACACTACAGTAAATGAAATCCTTAATGATCAGTGTATAAAGTGCTTTTAGGAATCAAGAAAAATCAGAACTCAATAGGATAAAAGAAAATATTTGATATATAATATAATGATGGAATATGTATACATGAAAAAATGAAATATGTGTTTAATAATTAAAATGCAAATCTAAGGAATGATGAAATATGATTTCCACTGTAATATTTGTAAAAAGTAAAAAGATAATTGGTCTTAGCCATCATCCAATAAAATTATATGCAAAATAACATAAATGTTAAAGCAAATACTGCTGTTTTATGATGCTAACAGGAGTCTAAATATTAAGTAAAAAATTCTAGAAAACAATTTTAGCAATAGCTATTTTCATTTCAGAAAATGCTTCTGTGATTATATTCCTTGGAAATTACGGTAATAGTCACAAAGATTTATCTACAAGGATATTCATGTTTCATTATATATGACAGATAAATTCATCTATAGAAATATGGTTTAAAAAGTTTTAACAAAACATATAATCGAAACGTAATGCTTCTGAAGGACATTTGTAACAAATAATCACTATATATATGTTTATATATATATTTTTGTTTGTTTTTTTGTTTGTTTGTAGAAAGTGATTTTTTTAAGAGAAATGGGAGAAGGAGAGAGAGAGAGAAACAGCTAACTCTCACACTGAGTGAGGAGCGAGAGAATCCAGAAAGATGGAATCCTGGAGAGGAAAGCAGCTTCCACACTGAGTGGAAGGGAATAGAGAGAGATGGAGTTTAGGAGGGGAGATATATATATATTTCAGATGGAGTCTCACTCTGTTGCCCAGGCTGGAGTGCAGTGACCTGATCTTGGTTCATTGCAACCTCCAACTCCCGGGTTCAAGCACTTCTTCTGCCTCAGCTTTCCAAGAAGCTGGAATTACAGGCATGTGCCACCATGCCCAGCCACAATATA
>CAUYLG010033352.1:0-33953 GCA_963573385.1 Cacajao melanocephalus | reverse complement strand
TGTTTTGCTGATCTTATCGAAACACCAGCTCTTGGATTTATTGATTTTTTGAAGGTTTTTTGTGTCTCTATCTACTTCCGTTCTGCTCTGATCTTAGTTATTTCTTGTCTTCTGCTAGCTTTTGAGTTTTTTTTTTTTTTTATCTTGCTCCTCTAGCTCTTTCAATTTTGATGATAGGGTGCTGATTTTAGATCTTTCCTTGCTTCTCATGTGGGAATTTATTGCTATAAATTTCCCTCTAGACACTGCTTTAAATGTATCCCAGAGATTCTGGTATGTTGTGTCTTCATTCTTGCTTGTTTCCAAGAACATCTTTATTTCTGCCTTCATTTCATTGTTTATCCAGTCAACATTCAAGAGCCAGTTGTTCAGTTTCCATGAAGTTGTGCAGTTCTGAGTTAGTTTCTTAATCCTGAGTTCTTATTTGATTGCCCTGTGGTCTGAGAGGCTATTTGTTGTGATTTCTTTTCTTTTGCATTTGCTGAAGAGTGATTTACTTCCAATTATGTAGTCAATATTAGAGTAGGTACAATGTGGTACTGTGAAGAATGTATATTCTGTCTATTTGGGGTCAAGAGTTCTATAGATGTCTCTTAGGTCCGCTTGGTCCAGATCTGAGTTCAAGTCCTGTATATCCTTGTTAATTTTCTGTCTTGTTGAGCTAATATTGATAGTGGAGTGTTAAAGTCTCCCACTATTACTGTGTGGGAATCTAAGTCTCTTTGTAGGTTGTTAAGAACTTACTTTATGTATTTGAGTGCTCCTGTATTGGGTACGTATATATTTAGGATCCTTAGCTCTTCTTGTTGCATTGATCCTTTTACCATTATGTAATGCCCTTCTTTGTCTCTTTTGATCTTCATTGGTTTAAAGTCCATTTTATCAGAGACTAGGATTGCAACTCCTGCTTTTTTTTTGCTCTCCATTTGCTTGGTAAATATTCTTCCATCCCTTTATTTTGAGCTTATGTGTGCCCTTGCATGTGAGATGGGTTTCCTGAATACAGCACACTGATGGGTCTTGACTTTTTACCCAATTTGCCAGTCTGTGTCTTTTGATTGGGGCACTTAGTCCATTTACATTTAAGGTTAATATTGTTATGTGTGAATTTGATCCTGCCATTTTGATGCTAGCTGATTGTTCTGCCAATTAGTTGATGCAGTTTCTTCATTGTGTCAATGGTCTTTACGATTTGGTATGTTTTTGGAGTGGCTGGTCCTGGTTGTTCCTTTCCATGTTGAGTGCTTCTTTTAGGAGCTCTTGTAAGGCAGGCCTGGTGGTGATGAGATCTCTCAGCAATTGCCTGTTCATAAAGGATTTTATTTCTCCTTTGCTTATAAAGCTTAGTTTGGCTGGATATGAAATTCTAGGTTGAAAGTTCTTTTCTTTAAGGATGTTGAATATTGGACCCCACTCTCTTCTGGCTTGTAGGGTTTCTGCCGAGAGAGCTGCTGTTATTCTGATGGGCTTTTCTTTGTGGGTAACCCGCCCTTTCTCTCTGGCTTCCCTTAGCATTTTTTCCTTCAGTTCAACCCTGGTGAATCTGACGATTATGTGCCTTGGGGTTGCTCTTCTTGAGGAATATCTTTATTGTGTTTTCTGTATTTCTTGGAGTTGAATGTTGGCCTGCTAGGTTGGGGAAGTTCTCCTGGATAGTATCCTCAAGAGTGTTTTCCAGCTTGGATTCATTCTCTCAGTCACATTCAGGTACACCTATCAAACATAGATTAGGTCTTTTCACATAATCCCATATTTCTTGGAGGCTTTGTTCATTTCTTTTCACTCTTTTTTCTGTAATCTTGCCTTCTCATTTTATTTCATTGAGTTGATCTTCAATCTCTGACATCCTTTCTTCTGCCTGATTGATTTGGCTATTGAAACTTGTGTATGCTTCACAAAGTTCTTGTGTTTTTCAGCTCCATTAAGTCATTTATTTTCTTCTCTAAGCTGTTTATTCTCGTTATCATTTTGTCTAACCTTTTTTCAAGGTTCTTAGTTCCTTTGCATTTGGTTAGAACATGTTCTTTTAGCTCAAGGAAGTTTGTTATTACCCACCTTCTGAAGCCTGTTTCTGTGAATTCATCAGACTCATTCTCCATCCAGCTTTGTTCCCTTGCTGGTGAGGAATTGTGATCCCTTGGAGGAGGAGAGGCATTCTGATTTTGGGTGTTTTCATCTTTTTGCACTGGTTTCTTCCCATATTAGTGGATTTATCTACCTATGATCTTTGTGGTTGCTGACTTTTGGGTGGGTCTCTGAGTGGACATCCTTTTTTCTGATGTCAAAGATATTTCTTTCTGTCTTTTAGTTTTCCTTCTAACAGGCAGGCCCCACTGCTGCAGGACTGCTGGAGGTCCACTCCAGACCCTGCTTGCCTAGTGATCACCTGTGGTGGCTGCTTAACAGTAAGTGTTATTGCAGGTTTCTTCTTCTGTTATCTTCATCCCAGAAGGGTACCCGCCAGATGTCAGTCAGAGCTCTCCTTAATGAGGTGTCTGTTTGGTTATGCAAGGGTAAGGGAGCTGCTTGAGGAGACAGTCTGTCCCTTATAGGAGCTCAAGTGCTGTGCTGTGAGCTCCATTGTCATTCAGAGCTGCTGGACAGATATGTTTAAGTCTGTTGTAGCAGAACCCATAACTGCCTCTTTTCTCAGGTGCTCTGTCCTGGGAAGGTGGGCCTTTATTTGTAAGTTCCTGATGTGCTGCTGCCTTTTATCAGAGATGCCCTGCCCAGCAAGGAGGTAGTCTAGTCACAGTCTGCCAGCAGAGGTGTTGCTGAGCTGCCACTGCCTCTGCCCAGACGCTGTGTAAACTTCCTTGTGGTTTTGTTTACAGAGGTACAGTTAGAAATGCCTCGGTAATAATGGTAATGGTGGATTGCCTTGGTAATGGAAGGCTGCCTCGGTAGTGGTGGACTGCCTCAGTAACTGTGGATGCCCTTCCCCCGACAGAGCTGGACCATCCCAGGTCCAGCTGCACTTGCTGTGGAACTCTCAGTCCAGAGCATTTCAGATTGCTGGACTTTGTGGTGGTTGGACCTGCTGAGCCAGATCACCCGGCTCCCTGTTTCAGCCCCCTCTTTTTCAGTTGAATGGATGGCTCTGTCTCCCAGGCATTCCAGGTGCCAGTTGAAACATCCACCCAGATTTGTACGAGTTTTTGGGTGGAAACCTGCAGTGCTGGCTGAAATAGCTGTGCTGGAACCTTGGGATGTTTTTCGGTCCAGGAATCTCCTGGTGTGTAGGCAGTAAAATCTCATTTAGAAATGCAGTGATTACTCACCATCTACATTGTTCTCACTGGGAACTGCACTCCAGAGTTGTTCCTATGTGGCCATCTTGGATTTCTCCAAAAGGGTCATTTTTCAACACCCACATTTACCCCTCACACTTCTTTCCATCTGCTGATTAAAATGAATTTAACAAGTTAATCACAACATTCTTTGCTTAACAAAAGGAAAGAGTACCTTAGTAATTTTGGAAACTTTTAGTTCATTCTTCTAACCATTGCTCAAAACAATCTTAAAATATCTGCACTTAGAGAGTCCAATTAAGTATTTTTAAATTAGTTTGAAGTTGATTTTATCACACAGTGATTTGCCATCCATCTTTTTATGGTCATGTTTAATAATCCTCTTTATTTTAAGAGGTGTTTTTCCCTGCGTATACATTTGTATGAGCTTAATCCAAACAAGCTCTGTGACAATATGTACATAGAGATTGTTGTCTACTATAATTTGAATGTTTGTGCCTCCCAAAATTCATATAGTGATACTTAATCCCCAAGGCAGTAGTATTAAGATATCTAACCTTTGGAAGGTAATTAGGTCATGAAGGCAGAGCCCTCCTGAATTGGATTAGTGCCTTTATAAAGAGACCTGAAGGAGCCTCTTTGCTTTTCTGCCATGTGAGGATGCATGAAAGGTACCATCTATGAGGAATGAGTCCTCACCAGATATCAAATCTCCTGAAGCCTTGATGTTGGACTTTCCAGGCTCCAGAACTGTGAGCAATATATTTTTGTTTATAAATGACCCAGTCCAAAGCATTTTGTTATAGCAGCCCCAAAGGACTAATACAGTGTCCCACTTACATTTATGTATCAATTTATCCAATATATATTTATTGAAGACCTATGATCTGCTAGATACAATGATAAAATCAATGGACCCACTAGGGAATATGACAAAGAATCTTACAGTTTACTGGGATAACAGACAACAACTGATTAAACAAATAATATAATTCCAGAGAAATCCCATGAAGAAATCATGAGGATAATGTGAAAGAGTGACTGGGTGGCAGAGGGGGCATATCTCTCAGAGAGGATAATATTGGCCCAGAGATCTAAATAAGAAAAGGGCCATACAAAGATCTAGCTGTGGCAAACTTTTTTGTTAAAAGGCTTGTGAGTCATATGATATTTGTGTCAACTTCTCAACTCTGCCACAAAAGCAGCCGCAGTCAGTAGTAAATGAATGAGCATGGCTATATTACAATAAAACTTTATTTACAAAAATAGATCCATGAAAGGGGACACATCTTTCAGGCAAAGGGAGCAGAAAAATTAAAAGTGCTAAATCTGGAATAATCTTGGCATTTTATAGGAACAAAAAGTCTGGTATGACTGGAGAATAATAAGTAAGGAAAAATGAGACCAGCATATGTCAGAGAGATAAATACTGGGCAGGTCAGCTTGTAGGTTGTGGTAAGTTGTTTGAACTTTATTCTAAGTAGAAAAGGATACTTTTGGAGAATATTAAGCAGGTGAGTAACATAATCTTATGTGGATTATTATTGTTAAGATTAATGTCATGAAGCTTTTCCCTAAGTTTTCTTCTAGTTTTATAGTTTCAGGTCTTAACACTTAAGTAGTTAATGCATTTTGAATTGATTTTTGTGTATGGTATGAAATAGGGTCCATTCTCTTTTTTTTTTTTTTTTGGCGTGTGGATATCTCATTTTTCCAACAACATTTGTTGAAGAGACTATCATTTCCCCATTGTGTATTCTTGACACCCTGTTCAAAGATCAGTTGAGCATATATACATGGATTCCTTTCTGGTCTCTCTATTGTGTTCTATTGGTCTGTACATTTCTTTCTTTCTTTCTTTCTTTCTTTCTTTCTTTCTTTCTCTTTCTTTCTTTCTTTCTCTTTCTTTCTTTCTCTCTCTCTTTCTTCCTTCCTTCTTTCCTTCCTTCCTTCCCTCCTTCCTTCTTTCCTTCTTTCTTTCTCTTTCTTTCTCTTTCTTTCCTTCTCTTTCTTTCTCTTTCTTTCTTTTTCTCTTTCTTTCTTCCTTTCTTCTTGTCTCCCTCCCTTCCTCTCGTCCTCCATTCCTCCCTTCCTCCATTCCTCCCTTCCTTCCCTCTTCATTTTCTCTTTTCAGACAGGGTATCGCTCTGTTATCCAGACTGGAGTTCAGTGGCATGAGCACAGCTCATTGTAGCCTAGATTCCCTGGGTTTAAGCGATACTCCCACATTAGTTTCCCAATTACTACTATCATACACAGCTAATTTTTGTATTTTTGTAGAGACTGTGTTTCACCATGTTGGCCAGACTGGTCTCAGACTCCTGGGCTCTAGTGATCTGTCCACCATGGCCTCTCAAAGTGCTAAGATTACAGGTATAAGCCACAGTGTCCAGCATATCTATCTATCTATCTATCTATCTATCTATCTATCTATCTAATCTATCTTTATGCCCGTACTGTACTGATTTGATTACTGTAGCTTTGAAATTTATTTTGAAATCAGGAAGCATGATGCCTCTAACTTTGTTCCTTCTTAAATTTGTTTAGCTATTCATAGGCTTTTATGGTTCCATATGAATTGTGGAATTGTTTCTTCAATTTCTGTGAAAAATTCTTTGGGATTTATTAGGGATTGCATTGAATCTTTAGATTGCCTTGGGTAGTGTGTACATTTTAGCAATATTAAGTTTTCCAATTCATGAACATATTGTCTTTCCATTTATTTCTGTCTTCTTTAATTTCTTCATGAAAGTTTTGTAGTTTTATGTGTATCAGCCTTTCATTTCCTGAGTTTATTCCTAAATATGTTATTCTTTTTGGTGTTATTGTAAATAGGATTGCCTTTCCAATTTCCTTGTTAGAGAATGTGTTGTTAGTGCATAAAAACATAACTGATTTTTGTATGTTGGTTTTGTTTGCTGCAACTTTACTGAATTTGCTTATTAGTTTTAAAGATTTTTTTAATGGAGTCTAGAATGTTCTATGTATAAGATCCTGTCATCTTCAAACAGGGACAAAATTATTTCTTTCCTTCTGATTTAGATGCATTTTATTCACTTATTTTCCTTGCCTGATTGCTTTGGCTAGGGCTTTCAATAAACGTGGTGAGAGTGAGCACCCTTGTCTTATTTTTAATTTTAGAAGTAAATCTTTCAGTTTGAGGTACTCTTCCAAGGATGAATTACAAAGATGAACTAAGGATAGCTGTGAATAAAGCCCCTGCTGCTCCCTCTTCTGCTAGTACTGGGAATGTCAGCTTGGGAATGTCAATTTTTAGTTTCAAGACTGAGCTGGGGAGCATGACATGTGGTATTAAAATGCCACAAATCTCGCTGTTCTTATTGAGATTCAGATATTTTTCTTGAATAAGTGCTCTCTGGGCTGCCTCAGGCTTTTGATTAGTTTCCAGAGTTCTTGAAAGCTTTGTTCTGCCATATTCTCCAAGTTATTAAATTGTTTTTATAGTGGAGCAAGCTTTGGAGTTCCTTTTCCCTTCATTTTCACTATTATCACACTTTTTAATTTTTCATACTATAATTGATGCAAGATGTTATAGATACATCTTACTATGTACATTAGGAACCAGTTCAAATATCTTCCCATGGAGCCTTTCCTATGTAAAGAGACCTCGCCTAAACAGAATTTACTTTAGCCATAAAGGTCAGTCATTTAGATTTCCCTTAAATAAAGACTTACTATTCTGCTGGCAGCCCCCAGACTATGACTAAGTATGATCAGGATCTGATCATTTCCTTCCAACATGAGACTTTTCTAATGCATCCATTCCTCCAAAAGAGGGTTCATGCTGGAACATAATATAAATAAGATTGGCTAAGAAGGACAGGCCAACATTATGGAGATCTCACAAACTAGACAGAAGTCTAGACTTACCGTGTAGGCAATAGCAGGTTATTGCAAATTTTAAGTTTTATAATATAATTATTTTTGTAATACAATAAAAATTTCACTTATGGCTGTTATGAGGGTGTATTTTCTGGATCTTCCTTCAAAAAATAACCTATCACTCAGCTATAAAGAGTGTATTTATCTGACAATCTCCACCTGTTAACACCTTCAGGTTCTGCTTCAGCCATATTCTTCTTGGACATCCCGTAGTCAATGACTGAACCTGGTGGGTATATTAGAGCTGTGCCATTTTTTTCCCATGGAACTCCTCTAATTGGAAATTTTAGCTCTAGAGCTCTCTTTTGGGTTAGATTGAACTTTCATAGTCTGATACTCTCCTTGTCCAATCCTACTTCCCCTTCCTTTTACTTTCACATGTATCACAGCAGCACCATTGTCTGGAAAGTTCCCCTACCCACTTTTGCTCCCTCCTTCTTTTATCTTTAACAGGCATTACCTGCAATAAATCTTTGGACTCCTAACTCTGTTTCAGCATCTGCTTCCTGGAGAGGGCTCAACTGACACACAGCTTAAGTCATATTTCCATGTGGAGTGAAGGAAGGAAAATAATAAGAGAATTTCCAGAAAAAAATCAACTTTTTTAAACTCTATTCTCTTTGGAATCTAATACCATGCCAGTCTGAATGATACTGTTCTGGATATCAAAGATCAATTCAGTTATGCTATAGTGTGAAGGGTGACAGAATATAACAGGCATTTATCAGTGTCAATTTACTGCCAAGCATCAAATGTAGACCCAATTCAAGTATAAGTAAATGACACAAGTTGCTCTAGGAGATGTGTATTCTATAAACAAATGGCCCATCATTTAAATGATCTCAGCCGTTGTGGCTTAGATCCACAAATCCAACACCTACCTGAAACCCAAAATATGATAAAATGTATAAAAAAGTCATTTATCCAGATACTTGGTGTAATGCAGCCAAACACAAAGTCCAGAATTGAGATGACCATCCTATTAATTTGGACCCTAAGTATTACCATCTGAAACATTTAACCTATTGACTTATTGACATTTACAAAGTAGAAAGAACCTAGAGATCATCAATGAGAATGTCTACTCTCCTGCACTGTATAGGAAAAGAAACTGAGGCTCAAAGACAGCAAATGTCTGTCTCATGGTCACACAAAAAGCTAGTTGCCAAGCTAGGGTTGAAACCAAAGTCATTTTGATTTCACAGAGCTCCCCCTTTCTATTTTTGTGGTAACCATACTGGATGTGTCATTGATTCTAGAGTATTCCTGTTATCAAGAAGCTTAATCCAACAAAGTATATCCATCTGTTTATTTGCCCTTCCCAGTGAGCCAACATGCAGCTCAACAAAATTTTTCTTTTTATATCTGCAGAGATGATCTTTAATACATGATGAAGTGAAAATCAACTAGAGGTTACATAATTTAGATTATCCAACTCCAAAGCAAGAGAAGGCCTCAAGCAACATTATCTGATTATGCAATTTTGCTGTGGTAGAGAAGTAATCAAATTAATCTTAGAGGTTCATTTATGGGTGTGACATACTCATTTCATCATACTGAAACTTCACAACAATTTTCAACACAAGATGTACTGGTGACTTCTTTTCCTAGTATTTTCTGATTTTATTAAAACCTTAAATTCTGGATGTTTGAAAATAGTTATTTACCTTCAATTTTCCAAAATGTTTCATAGTCAGGCTTTCTGGGTTGAATATGTTGATTTCTAAGAATATAGGTCAGCTCCTAAAAGGACAGCAAATTTATTAAGTTGTTTCTATAGAAAAAAAAAAGATAACAGGTGCAATAGAATCATAGAATCAGGTGCAGTTGGATCTGCTTTTTCTAAAGCTCCAGGTTTAATTATAATTGTATCTTTTGGCAACTCAGTGGCTGGCATTTTTCCCTTAGTCATTATTTAACTCATGTTCCTACAAGGTATCAGGGAATACAAGGCTTTGTGAAGTGCCAAGCTATTGACCAATTCTGGCTGCAGCAAATCCTATGACAAATGAAAGGATTTAGCTTGACTACTCTGTTCTCTTATCATCATCTTTAGATTGTTGTCTCTGAGGATGGTCCTGTGGTTTGAGATTGGCACTGCCTTGAACTGGTGGGACTCAGGCACCTGAGCACAGTGAGATAGGCAGAGATTAGTAATAGCTATAGCTAATCAGGGTTATAAAATGTTGGAAAGACCCTAGAGATTTTATTTCTACATTCAATTTGTATGAGTAAATGCCTGTTCCTGAGGAAGTATAGGCTGGTACATGTCCTTGTCTTAAACTTGCATATAACAGAATCAGGTTTAAATGAATTTCAAGGATGTCTCACAAGTGGAGATTGTGTTTGCATGTTCGTGGTTGTAAAGCATTACTAAAGCAATGCTCATTCATTTATTAAGCACATACTGTGTATCACATACTGGGTCAGACAATGAGATTATAACACTAAATAAGACAGAAAAGGTCCTTGACTTCAGAGAACTTATGATCTAATGGGAAATATAAACAGATACACGTATAATAATGACACTACACAGAGATGGATTCGAGGGGACTGCCTAGAAAGGGAATCTAACATAGATTTGGGAGTAATGAAAGACTTCTTAGAGGAAGTGATATTACGTTAAGACCTAAAGAAGGTGAGAAGTGAGGGAGAATAGAGTTTGTACTCAGCAGAATTTTGTAACCAGAATTTTTCTTCCCCAAGGCAGGTTGTAGAAATTAGAACTCTTCTCTTCCAAAGCAAGCTTTAAAACATAGAAAGGTCAGTATCTCCGTTTTCCCTTCTCCCTTATCCTTTGAGGACCCTCATTCCAGAGGGGTCTTGCCCCATACCTGGGAAAAAGGAATGCTACACAGACAGAACAAGAAAAATCTAAACAAACAGGGCTTGATGGGTTTCTGGAATCTAGAAAGGATGAGTTTCACAGAATATGTGAAGGATTGTGTCAACTAAAACTGAAGATGAAGTTACTGTTACCTCAAATAATACAGTTTTACTTTTCCTTCTAAATGTACTATGTAACAAAGCAAATGTTGATAATTTTCTTGCCAATATGAAAACTGAGAGGCAGAAACACCATGTGTTGACAGGAATTGAAGACAAGTTTTTGATGTAGTTAAATCTAAAGGTGGTGTCAACATTTTCAAAGCCAGAAGATTTTTGGGTGCACCACCAGATCACTTCTTTGCAAAAGTACTTGATGTTTTAAAAATAAAATTATTAATTTATTTCATAAGAAGAAAGAAAAGTCTTATGCTCTAACAATGCCTTCATCCACCTCAAATAGGACTTCTCTTTACTACAAAACCTCTATAGCATTAGGAGAAATACCTAATGTGATGACGGGGTGATGGATGCAGCAAACCATCGTGGCACATGTATACCTATATAACAAACCTGCATGTTCTGCACATGTACCCCAGAACTTAAAATATAATTTTAAAAAACCCCTCTAGCCCAATGGCATAAGATTAAGATTCATGAAATGCTTTAATTAAAGCCAAATGTGTAACTACTTGATAAGTGCTTCTGTTAAGATTAGAACCCAGGTATTCATAGTTCTAAACTGTACTTTTTCTTCTGGATGTCTCTTGATATAAGCCAAATTAAGAAGGAATTAACCATTAAGCCAAATAAATCTTGGCCTTGGTATTAGTCAGGGTTCTCTAGAGGGACAGAACAAATAGGATAGATGTATATATGAAAGGGAGTTTATTAAGGAGAAATGACTCACATGATCACAAGGCAAAGTCCCATGATAGACTGTCTGCTGCAAGTTGAGGAGCAAGGAAGCCAGTGGTGGATCAGTCCAAGTCCCTAAACCTCAAAAGTAGGGAAGCTACAGTGCAGTCTTCAGTCTGTGACCAAAGGCCTGAGAACCCCTGGCAAACCACTGGTGTAAGTTCAAGAGTCCAAAGTCTGAAGAACTTGGAATCTGATGTTTGAGGGCTGGAAGCATCAAGCAAGGGAGAAAGATGAAGGCCGGAAGACTCAGCAAGTCTGCTCTTCCATCTTCTTCTGCCTGCTTTATTCTAGCAGTGCTGGCAGCTGATTAGATGGTGCCCATCCAGATTGAGGGTGGGTCTGCCTTTCACAGCCCACTGACTCAAATGTTCATCTCCTTTGGCAACCCCCTCACAGACACACCCAGAAACAATATTGTGCATCCTTCAATCCAATCAAGTTGACATTCAATATTAACCATTACAAATCCACCCCTTGCCAACTTGAATCCATACATATCTCCTGAAATCATACATAATCTTACATAATCTCCAGATAAAAACAATAATAAGGTCATAACCTTATGCCAAACATAATACAGCTATCCTTCATACAACTGAAAGTGCATTAATCCTTAACCTAAATGCTATTACATAAAGTTAACAGCACTTAAATGCTGATATGAAGTCAATAAATCTTATATCACATGATTAGGAAAAAGAAAATAAAAGATATTTTCTTTTTTTTTTTTCTTTTTTTGAGATAAAGTTTTGCTCTTGTTGCCCAGGCTGAAGTACAATAGCGTGATCTCGGTTCACTGAAACCTCCATCTCCTGGGATCAGGTGATTCTCCTGCCTCAGCCTCCTGAGTAGCTGGGATTACAGGCATGCTTCACCACACCTAGCAAATTTTTGCATTTTTAGTAGAGACGGGGTTTCACACTGTTGGTCAGGCTGGTCTTGAACTACTGTTCTCAGGTGATTCACCTGTCCTGGCCTCCCAAAGTGCTGGGATTACAGGCATGAGCCACCATGCCTGGCCAAAAAGATATTTTCTTACTACAAGTGTATAAATGCATATACATGTTCTTAAGAAAATAAGGGGGAAATACTCATGACAATTACAGTCCTCATTTCTGCAACTGATCATGTGTAGCTGGTAATGATGACTACTTTCTACTACTACCCATTCTGCATTCACTTTTCAACATAAGTTCCAATTCCAAACCATATCTTTGTGAATGAATAAAACTGAATGTTTTTTAAGAGCAACCAATTTATCTCTTGAATGCTTTGTTGCTTAGAAATGTCTTCTGTCAGATATTCTAAATCATCTCTCTCAAGTTCAAACTTCCACAGATCTCTAGGGCAGGGGGAAAAAGCCACAAGTCTCTTTGCTGAAGCATAGTAAGAATCATCTTTGCTCCAGTTCCCAATAAGTTCCACACCTCCATCTGAGACCACCTCAGCCTGGACTTCATTGTCCATATCACTCTCAGCATTTTGGCCAAAAGTATTCAACAAGTCTCTTGTGGGAAGCTCCAAACTCCTGCATCTTCCTGTCTTCCTCTGAGTCCTCCAAACTGTTCCAACCTCTGCATGTTACCCAGCTCCAAAGTTGCTTCCACATTTTGGGGTATCTTAATAGCAGCACCTTACTCTACTGGTACCAATTTACTATATTTTCATACTGATATTAGTCCATTTTCATACTGCTATAAAGAAATATCCAAGACTGGGTAATTTATAAAGAAAAAGAGGTTTAATGGACTCAGTTTCACATGGCTGGGGTGGCCTCACAGTCATGGTGGTAGGTGAAAAATGAGCAAAGACACATCTTGCATGGCAGCAGGCAAGAGAGCATGTGTAGGGGAACTCCCCTCTATAAAACCATCAGATCTCATGAGGCTTTTTCACTATCACAAGAACATCATGGGAAAAACTCATCTCAATCACCGCCCACTGTGTCCCTCCCATGACATGTGGAAATTATGGGAGCTACCATTCAAGATGAGATTTGGGTGGGTCCACAGCCAAACCATACCAGCCTTCATTCTTTTCCAAATTTGATGTACTATTTGGACTTTTGAGGGACTATGAAGTTTTAGCAAACAATTCCTAACTTATCATGAACCAGGCTTCTTAAACCAATGACCTTTTATGTCACATACCTAAAATACAGAAAGATAGACTGAGAATATTATCTTCCAAGTTTACTTTTTTAGCTTGATAAGCTATAACTTGCACGTTAAGAGAGCTTAAAACATGCACGTTAAGAGAGCTTAAAAACATTTATATTTAAACATTTCTGCATAATTTTAGTGGCTGTACCCCTACACACAAACCTATTTGAACCCAACCAATACCTTTGCAGGGGTGAAGGAAATGTACACAATTTCAACAAACTAAAATAGTAAAGTATTTATTTTCTGATACTTCTGTTTCATGTAGACACAATATGATAAATAGATTTTCAGTACAAGGAATCTTAAAGACACAGAATAGGTGGAAATAAAGGAAGGCTAGAAGAATAAAAGGAAACAGGGAAGGTTGAGGCATTTCTTGGTCTGTCTGACCTTCTACTTAAGTGGTCACTGGAAAAGGTCGTCTTTTTCTCTAGATGAAAGTGAATCTGATTTAAATGGCGATATTGGATTTTTCAGATCACTACAGAATGGCAATCATGCTATTCAAATGATTTATTTCTTTTGTTG
This sequence comes from Cacajao melanocephalus, assembly GCA_963573385.1. Classification (NCBI taxonomy): domain Eukaryota; kingdom Metazoa; phylum Chordata; class Mammalia; order Primates; family Pitheciidae; genus Cacajao; species Cacajao melanocephalus. The sequence goes on along the minus strand of CAUYLG010033352.1, from coordinate 20,356 downwards.
ACTCCACTTTATCATCTAATCTTTATATACCTGAATAGCAGAAGAAAGCTCCTCAAATAATAAAAGGAACTTCAAACACACCTAACTGCTGTTCATTTTTCTCTAACCACTGTTCGTTTTTCTCTATCAGCTATAATCTTCACATTAATTCTAGCTGGCCAGCTCTCAAAAAATACTCTACCTTTTATAAGGAAGATTTGTGGGAAAGGAAAAATGTCTAGGTCTACTCTCTAGGTTTCTACTTACATGGAAAAAATGCAGAGGGATTTATAGAGGGGTCCCACAGGGAGAGTTAAGAAAAACATGCTGTAATAGTTGTTTGGTGTGCTCCCAGATTCTCACATCAGGAATGAGGCGCTTATTCCACTAACAGCAGAGTGTTGGCTGCCAAGCTGAGTTTTACCTGGGGATCACTCCATCAGCCAAAGGAAACTGCTATGTTCAACATTTAAGCTTTCTCCCCAGAGGTAGCCCACATCCAGTGCCTGGAAATATGGAAGTACAAAGCCTGAACCCCTTATGTTGGTTCAGTACAACTCAAAAGGGTCATCCTACCTCCAGAACTCCCCCGTAGGACCAGCTAAGGCCTTCATTGCAGTGGCATATCAGTAGAACCTCTCTTTGCCAAAACTCACTTCTCCCATTCCTTTACCATGCTGTTCCTGACAGCATTGCTCAAGATAACTCCTGCATACAAATTTCCATCTCAAATTCTGTTTCTTCAGGAACTTGGTCTAAGACAGAGGGGAAAGTAGAGATGTTGTTATCTAGCAGCAGCAGAAGAGTTCTAAGGAGCTGGATGTTTCTTCTTTTTTCTGGATTAGTGACAAAATACCATACTGCTGGCATGGCACTTTCAGTCTAGGAATTGCTGAGTTTATTAGTACAGAGTGAACTTCTGATATATGTATATTTTGCCACATCTACTATGACTCCATTGGGATAAATAACATACCCTCGGATATTTTAACTGAATTGACTATTTAATTCAGTTAAGATGGTAAACTCACTCAACTGTATAGATAACAGCCCAAGAAGAGTTAATAAAGTCAGGCTGGGGAATTTAAGAATAAAGACTTATGTGATGCATAAATCTGAAGTTTCTTTTTCAGTAGAGTAGGTTATAAAATAAAAGGATGATATACTGAGAAAAGAAATGTATTAGTGGAAGTGCTAAGATATGCATTATTGATTAATACATCAGTTATTACTCTTGCACTTTCAAGTGATATGCAATGACCAATAAGGTATAGGAATGTTTTGTGCATCACTTTGATCATTTTTAATACAGGACTTTTGACAAGTTCAGTGAGGTTCAACCTTCTCACAACCAAAGTCTCTTTTAAAAAAATTCCCTATCCCCCACCCCTGCAATACCATGGACTTCACAATTTAAAATATTAAGCCCATTCTGCAAACTTTTTTTATTAAACAAAAATTTTTTTTACATGTAGTGGCCAAACATACATGTGTCTGTCAATCAGAGCTTCTGATGAATGTGAGGTTGCCACATAAAGCACACTAATCTCATAAAAACTCCACCCCAAAGCAATGACAATGTTCTACTTAGCCTGTGTAGCTTTATTTTGAGAAACTAGGACTTCCCATTTAAAACCATTCCAAATGCCTTAATAGAAGGTTTAGAAAACCTATAGAAATCGTAGAACTTCAGGTTAGAAATCACTGGACTGTTTTACCTTGAAAGTACCTTTCAAGTCTAACATTTTATGTTTTGTGACATTTTTTCATGTCTCCTTTTAGCAATTCATTTTAATGCATTTTTGTTCAATCATAAAGGGTTTCACTGGATTCTAAACCCTTGCAAATATAAGAAATAATTTCCTATTCAATTGATTATATAGAACACTTTGGTATAATGTTAAAAATAGTCTAATCAGTGGTGAGAATCAGAAGTTTATTATGACAATCTACAAGATAGGTGATATCAAAGAAGTCACAGAGACCTCTACTGCTTATCATAACTCACGTGGTAAATCCACAGTGCCCTAGAAACTTAGGATCCATTATTTGAGAAACATAACTGACAAATTCCAGTGGGTGAATCCTGCCAACAAAGCTAATTCTTTTCATGTACAAGTAAATCAGCCATCTGAATTTTATCTGCAAGTCCACTTGATTTCACAGGTTTCTGTTTATAAATGAAAAAAGGAGTGTTGTCTATCATCTATCAGGATCGACATACATTTTATACAGACATGAAAAATATTTGGCCCTGGTCTAACTGGAAAGTGATGGAATAGAATATCTGTACTTATTGACAGGACAGGTAAAATTCACTGGCAGCAGGAAGAATTCCTAACCAATATGCTAAATATCTCCATTTATGGTCAAGATAGCTTTATCAAGCAGTAGCAGGAAGGCCTGGCTAAGAGGGAAGCCAAAGTCTCCTTTTAAGCTGCCTATCTCCACACTACACATCTCAGCCAGTGTGAAAATTAAAATCATATTTGATTTAAGTTACATTCCACTTTGGTGTAGGAAGAGTGGGAACACCCTACATGTTGAAAAAATGAGAGAACACTTTTATTACTATCTTTTGAATAATGACTGGGGGTACTGAGGGACTGCAGAAGAGTTTCTTTGACTACTTTAAACACACATCTAAAGCAACGAGACACGCATAATATTAAAATAGGGCACATTTTATGTTTCTGTACTTCTTGTTTGCCTGTTTTCTGCAAATGCTAATGGGCAAGAATTATTCAGTTTAGAAATGCGTACAAAGCCATGTTCAAAGACCAGTGGAGTCAGATCACATATGCAGAGCTCTACCATTTTGGAAGTCACTGGACATTAATGGTCTGCTGGTTAATGGTTTTGCTCCTATGCAGCGGTGGTGCAGAATACTTTTGGTGACTTTATAAGCAGTACTTCTGTTAAGTTCTTTCCTGTCTAGGTGCTTTAAATTTCTGGGAGACCATCATTGTCACTTAAATTCTATGAATTTAGTAATCTATAGATTTAGGGTGACTTACAGCTAATAGAACTGTGATTCTCTGTGCTTAAAATCATCCAGGCCCCTTCTTTACTTATTTATGTGACGTTTGAGGGAGGGTGACCTTCTTTATTTTGTTATCAGGATCAGTTAGACAGCACTTCAAAGACATCAGGGACCAGGCATCTTTTTTATTATCTCAGAATTTCAGCAGAGGGAGGGGCAACAACTGTGGTATCCTGGAAGGCACACTGAGGTAGGAGATGAGAGAGCTGTTTTAGCTGTACTAACGACTTCAACCAAGGTCAGTCACTTTCCTTTCTAGTAGGTGATTCTCTTAATTGCAAAATGAAAGGCTCAGGGATATGGAGAAGGAAAGAAGTTCCATTTTATTGAGAGTTTTCCATTTACTACTGGACAGTACAAAAATCCTTTAACGTATTATTGTATTTGGTCTTTACAACTACTCTAAAAGCTAGACACTAGAGTTCTTTCAATTTTACAGAAGAGAAAACAGGCTTACAGAAACTAGACATTTTAAATAGTGCTCATCAGAGCCCTGGGAGTCCATAAAGGTGCCTCTGTACCCCTCAAGCTAGCGAGAAGGTAGATGCCTTGACCACCAATTTCAATCAAATCTACTGTGTTTTTATACATTGTATATATTGGGTTTCCATGTATGTTTTTCTTTGTACTTTATATTCTGATGCTAGAAGATACTTAAACATTTTTAGTAATCTCAAAGATCTTGTCTGCCATCAATATAACATTCAATATCCAGTCACCATGAGAAAATACTAAAAGGTAGACATCTGCTGGGCTCTCTCATCACAGATCATCAATTTCTCACATGAATTTGAAATCATACATGTTTTTCTTGCTCTTACTATAGAAACCGACATTCTGAGCTTTCCATATCTTAATGCTGTTTTGAATTCTACACAGAAAGTCAGGTTAACCTGGCCTGGGTAAAATGCTCATATGAAATGGCTCTGGAGGAGATTGTTTCTTAGAACTAGTTATCCTGGGCAAAGCAAAAGTTCAGGGTGAAATCAGGACTGTCCTCAATTCTCTGTCACTTAAAGCAGAGATGAGCTATTAGGCTTGGCTCACTTAGACGAGGCTTGGACAGTCTCCAATTTCCCAGCTAATTAGGCAGCCCCTACTGCCCTGTGGAAGTTTCCAATACTGCATACTGTCATAAATATGAGTAAAGCACCCTATCTTGGCTGTGAAATTACTCAAAATTACAGTTTGGTTTCATTTTAACACTCTTTGCCATCTATCTCTGTCCAAGTTTATTCCTAAAGACAGTGTAATAAGAAAATCTCATAAAAGAATGAGATTTAAAGCCACCCAATCTTCACTAAAATGCTTTCCTGATCAATAAGTCTTTTGTTCAATCATTTATTTTTTTATTCATTTATTTCGTACAATGTTCTAGGCAGTGAACTAGATGCCAGAAATGAAACAATGAACAGCAAACACATGGTTCCTGCCCTTAAGAGGCTGACAGTCTTGTAAGAGACACACATGTATGAGTAAGAATGAGTCAGGGAGATGAAGGTAATGATCCAGGTATGTTCAAGTTACATTGGTAAGGGCCAAAAGACCAAATGGCTCTCAGCAGACCTCTAAGCTGCTACTTGTTCCTTTTTCCTTCTTCCTCCTCCTCCTCCTCCTCCTTTTTCTTCCTCTTTTTCTTTTAATTATACTTTAAGTTCTGGGGTACATGTGCGGAACATGCAGGTTTGTTACATAGGTATACACATGCCATGGTGGTTTGCTGCACCCATCAACCCATCATATACATTAGGTATTTCTCTTAATGCTATCCCTCCTCTAGCTCTACAACCCCTGATAGGCCCCACTGTGTGATGTTCCCCTCCCTGTGTCCATTTGCTCTCATTGTTCAACTCCCACTTATGAGTAAGAACATGCAGTGTTTGGTTTTCTGTTCTTGTGTTAGTTTGCTGAGAATGATGGTTTCCACCTTCATCCATGTCCCTGCAAATAACATAAACTCATCCTTTTTTATGGCTGCATAGCATTCCGTGGTGTGTGTGTGTGTGTATGTGTATGTGTGTGTGTGTGTGCGTGTATGTGTGTATACAAGATAGGTGATATCAAAGAAGTCACAGAGACCTCTACTGCTTATCATAACTCACGTGGTAAATCCACAGTGCCCTAGAAACTTACGATCCATTATTTGAGAAATATAACTGACAAATTCCAGTGGGTGAATCCTGCCAACAGGATTGTGTGTGTATATATATACATATACATATTTGCCACATTTTCTTTATCCAGTCTATAATTGATGTGCATTTAGATTGTTTCCAAGTCTTTGCTATTGTGAACGGTGTTCCAATAAACATAACGTGTGCGTGTGTCTGTGCAGTAGAATGATTTATAATCCTTTGGGTATACATCCAGTAATGGGATTGCTGGATTAAATGGTATTTCTGGTTCTAGATCCTTGAGGAATTGCCACACTGTCTTCCACAACGTTTGAACTAATTTATACTTCTGCAAAGAAAAAGAAACTATCATTAGAGTGAACCTACAGAATGGGAGAAAATTTTTGCAATCTATCTATCTGACAAAGGGCTAATATCTAGAATCTATGAATAACTTAAACAAATTTACAAGAAGAAAACAAACAACTCCATCAAAAAAGTGGACAGAAAACATGAACAAATACTTCTCGAAAGAAGACATTTATGCATCAAAGAAACATGAAAAAAAGCTCATCATCCCTGGTCATTAGAGAAATGCAAATCAAAATTACAATGAGATATTTCACACCAGTTTGAATGGCTGTCATTAAAAAGTCAGGAAACAACAGATGCTGGAGAGGATGGGGAGAAACAGGAACAGTTTTACAATAAGTCTTTACAAAACCACACAACATTACAAGTTAGAATTTGCACCAAAGCTGGGAACACGACCTGGAGCAGAATAGATGCATTCATTCTTCCAAGAAGTCAGAGCACTATGCCATTAGGGGCACCATTATCTTTGTGACCCTCAAAACTTATCATGGCCCAAGATACCTTTGTCTTCTCCCCATCTCCGGGCCCTGCACCCTGGGTAAAGGGATGAGGAATAAGAGCATTCTGGTTGGGCTTTGGCCATAATCCCTTGCTGTTGGTGTTTTGTAGTCTCCAGAGCAGTATGACGCCCATGTTTTCCCTTCTTATTTCTCCAATAAATTTTTATTGATGAGGAAACTTTTTGAGGTCATAGATGTGTTCACTATATCTTGATTGTGATGATGACTTCACAGATGTATACACATGTCAAGACTCATCAGATTGTATATTTGATATATGAGCCATTTGTTAAAAGTGAATTAGACCTCAATAAAGCTGTTAAAATGTTTATCGGGTGCTTCCCCTGTCTCAGTCACTGTGTTTTATGCTGTAAGTGAAATGATGAATAATACCTCAAACTCTGCACCATGTTTGATTGAACCATATAAAATTGCTTTTCGTATAGATTAAAAATGAACAAATACTGGCAATGGTTCAACCTAATTTAACAATCACATGTGTTTGTACCATCACTTTGAGACAGTCAGCGTGGGTATTTTATAGGTGAGAAAATTGGGGCTCATACAGGTAAGGTGACTTTTTGCCAGCCTTTGTCAGAGTAGTCTGGCCTGAGTACACTGAGAAAGCCAACTCATACATGGCTGGACATATAGACCATTGATTGTTACAATCTCTATATTCCTAGTAGCCCTTTGAGGTGCTGCTCCTGTGGCAACTCTAAGAAGCCAGTGGGCCCTAAAAACCTGTTCACTTTTCCTTGTTGACACAGGATCCTTGCTGGGCTAGTCTCATGTGCTCTGGGTCTGTCTATAGGTCTCAGGCACTTGCCTCCATTTGCTACAATTTCACCTATCTTTTCGATTTTTGGTTTCTACTCACCACTTGCTTTTTTCTCTATTTCCAAGTAAACTTCCTTGACCTCTGACTTCCATATTCCAATGGTTCGGCTATGGATTTCCTGCCCAATAGTGACTCTTACCTTCTAACTAGAAATAGTACCTTAAAGATCAGGGGCTAGAGGGCTCTGAGGATGTCACAGTATAATATTTAAAAAATATGTATTTTCTGAGTTCACACACCAATTCTTTCCATCAGTGGATGTTTATATTTTACCTATTACTGTTGAGTTCTTTTCACGAAGTGGGTATAACAAGTGAACCTAATTCATGGAGTTATCAGATGGATAAAATGAGACAAACCACGCAGACAAATTAGAACAGGGCCTGGTCCATAATTAGCAGCCAATAATGTTAGTTTTTATTCTTATCCACATTGCATTAGATTAAATGGTTGATTTATGTTTGTAGCAGTTTAGATAGGATGGGATTAGAGACACAACAGTGGTGGATATAGTAAAACTACCTGCAAGGAGCTTGCAATCTATTATCTAATTTTAATATAAGACATATTATGACAATTAAAATTTAAAAAGCAAAATATGCTACAAAAAAGGTGAAATTCCAAGTTAGGGATGGGGTACTAGGAAAAACTTTATAGAGAATGTGGCATTTGAAGTGGGTCTAAAGGACAAGTCAGGCTTTGACATGAGAGATGGATGAGGATGGAGTGGCTATGAAGGGGCCAAGGAAATGACATGGGCAAAGGCAGAGGGGTGAGAAAGTATTCCTGGGCATTTGGAGGGAAGGCAAGTTGGTGTGGTGTGCCTACAGGTATCATAAAAGGGGAAGCTATAAAGGTAGTCTAACACCAGACTTCCAGTAGATTTTAGTGTCGAGGTATTCAAGAACCTGTCAAGATCACTTTGTATATCCTAAGCCCAGTGTAACAAGCAACTAGATGTGGTGTTTTTCATAACCTGTGATGAAATTGATTCAAAAACTGATTGTGATAAGTGCCACTAAAATTTGCTTGTTTGTGAACCAACTGATAGCATGAAATGAGAAGAACATGATATTGTTTCTGTGGTATCTCTACCAAAGATGTATAACCTGAATCTAATAAAACCCCAGATCAAAGGGCATTCTACAAAGTAACTATCCTAGCCTGGAGTATTCAAAAGTATCAAGATCTGAAAGTCAAAGACAGGATAGGGAATGTATAGAGGTAGATTGGATATATATAACAAGTAAATATAACACATGATTCTGAACTAGGTCCTTTTACTATAAAGGACACTATTGTGATGACTGGTGAAGTTTGAATAAGATCTAAGTATTATACTGTATTTATATATCAATATTAATTTCCTGATTTTGATGGGCGCATTGTGATTTTATCAGGCTGACAGCTTACTGTCACGTGATTTGGAGGGGAGAAAAGCCCCTTGAACTGTATTTGAAAGTTTTCTGCAATTTTAGAGTGTTTCAAAAAATGTATAAAATGATCAAAGTGGGTTTCTCAAGGGAAGATAAAACTACAATGAAGTTAAAAGTTATCTTTTCAAAAAAATTGCTGGTGACTGGCTGCCATAGTTTTCTGAAGAGACCCCTTAGATAGCCAGCCATCTGTGTGCAGGATGTGTCTCTACCAGTTTTTTCCAGGGAGGCCAGCAAGGCAGACACTACTGTGCCTTTTTAAAAATAAAAAGATACGTAATAATTGCACATATGTATGGGTTACATGTGATATTTTGATACATGCATATAATATGTAATGATCACATTGGGTAATTGGGATATCCATCACCTCAAGTATTATTATTTCTTTGCATTAGGAACATCCAAAATTTTCTCTTTAGCTACTTTGAAACAAAGCTATTTGGAAAAAAATAGGTATTTCAAAATAACTAGTAAAGAAGATTTGGAATGCTTTGCCCTTTGAGAGACTACACACAAAGAAGCAGTATTCTCTTCTGCTTTGGACACTTCAGTTTTATATTGTAAACTTTCATCCCTTCATCTTGCTGTAAGACAAAGAGGGCAGAAAGAAATAAGAATGTGACCAAATAACAATTTTGTAACTGACACACAGGCTACTCTTCCTCTGCTTGTAAGAAACATTAGCAGGTGTATTTATACCCTATTTTATATGTGTGATTGGCCCTATGGGAACCTAGACAATAGTTTATCTTGCCAGCCCTTTTTATCCCAGCATAATCAGAAACAAACTCTGGATCAATAGTTGAAATGCACAGGGATCACATACTTTAAGTAAGGTTTGAGTAAGCTAATTCCTCCTTCAGCATGGCTAGGGATTGTCCATGTTTAAAAGCCCATCACAATGGAAATAAAGTTTAGAATATTGTCTATCCTCACCCTACACCCCAATCACTGCCAATGCTGCTGCTACTGTCACTACTACCACTACGACCTGCAACCTAAACTGTGGCAGCATCTTTCTAAAAAGCCCAAAGCCCAAGAGGTATGGTACCTTGCCCAAAAGGCTGAACCACCTCCTAGTATTTCAAGAGCCAATGATTAAATCTCTCAGTCAGTTACCTGTTAAGCGCATTGAATCATTTACAATGACATGTGTGTGTGTGTGTGTGTGCGCTTACTGTTTGCCAGGCATCATGCTATGTGCTTTACATGTATTAGTTCATTTGATTGTCATAAAATCCTATTAGGTGGATGCTACTTTTGTTTTTAATTTTATAAATATGAATGCTGAAATTTGGGGAAGGAAAGTGCTCAAGGTCACACATCTCTTAAGTTGCAAAGCTTGGATTCAAACCCAAACACCAAAGCCAAGTTCTCTACTACTTTGCTATACTGTCTTCCAGGCCATTTGATCTTATAAATGAAAAATAACACACATATCCAAACACCTTAGTCTAGCTTGGACTTTCAAGTCAGACTGTCATCTGCTAGTGAGACCTTGGGCAAGTTACTTCAAGACTCTAAGCCTCAATGAACTCACCTGTAAAAATGGGAATAATAGCATTGCCTATCTCATAAGTGGTATTGAGGTGAAATGAATTTATGTATGTTAAGCATTTAGAACAATACCAGGCACATAGTAAGTACTGAATACATGATGCTATTACTATTACATAAATTAGAGTGTGCCATGGGAAATATTGTGTCCTCTGAAATAGTACCCAGACAATGACAGTCCATCAGACTCTCATTATCCTATTATGCAGACATTATTTTTGCCGTCAATATTAATGTAATAAATTTAGAAATTCTGCTCTTGTCATAGATGGTCTCCTATGAAACTAGAGAAATTTTGTTTTTCTTTGTAATTTATTTAATTGACAAACGCCATGGAGAAATGTCTACCTGTTTCAGCACTGCAGTAAGAGTGAGAGTATTACACAAGAAGTGTGGGATAGTTGCCCTGCCTTCATGAAGGCAACATTCCATCCAGAGAGACTAGCATGGAGGAAATAACGATGAATGCTGGACGATACGTAATTAAGTGCCCAGTGGTATGGTATTTATTTGAGGGAACATGAAAGTTCAATAGACAGGAAAGAGGTGAATTAGGATCAATATTCACATCAGAGCCAATTGATGAGACTATTCACTCCTAAAACATGCAGCAGAATTGACTGCTTGAGTGCCAACCAAAGCTAGAGTCAGCCTGGCCTGGTAGGCATTGGAACAGATGTCACCTAGCTAGTCCCCCATGTTTCTTAGCAAACCCTTATTCCCTCTCAGGACTCTTTTCTAGCCAGCTGCTCTCACTATTTATCTTCTTACTCTGTATTCTCTTACTTTATAGTACTTATCACTACCTGACTTAATCATACATTCACTAGTTTTTTTGTCTTGTCTGTTTCTACCATTAGGTTGCCAGATTTTTTTTATAGCAGAAACTTTCTTGTGTTCATTCCTGAATCCCCAGCCTCCATAAGAGTGCCTAGAACCTATAGTTCCTCAATAAATATTATTTTGGGCAAAGCAATGAACTCCTCACCATACTGCTCTCTTCAGCTTTTTTTTTTTCCTAAGACCAAGGCTACCCTAATATTGAAGCCACAGTTAGCTGCCATAGAAAATAATAGTTACTGTTGATTGAGTTCTTACTATATGCCAGGCTGTATAATGTGGTGCACACAAGCATCTCATGAAGTAGATAATGTTATTCTCATCTTACCAATTCAGCAACTGAAGCCCAGAGGTGTTGAACAACTTGTTCAGGTTCACATACTTAAGAAATGACTGGCTTATAATAAAGGTTAACTGCATACCTTATGCTCTCTGGCTTTATATCTTATGCCAGCTTCTAGTGGAACATGCCCAGAATTTGAGGCACAGAAATAGACCCTTGAAAAGATAGGGGTGAAGGGAGGTGAGAGAGTTGGTGGGTAGGTGTTACAGGTTGAATTGTGTTCTTTCTCCCTCAAAGACCATTGTCCCATACAAGGAAACCTGCTGAGACTTCACAGACTATGTGGTCTCTCCAAGGTTGATGTTGCCCTTAGCTATCCCAAATCTTTGTACATGGATAAACTTCAGAAGATTCCACAAAGCTATATCCCTCACACATCGTATGTTGGTGTACTGCTTGAGGGAAAAAGTAGGAAACAGTTGGACACTTAAGGAGAAGACACCTTCTTAATCTCTGCAGTGTCTGCTGCTGGGTATTCATTCCATTGTCCTTTAACCCTCTGGCATAGAAGCTGATATTATAAGCTGGTAATGAAGACAGGAACCTTCCAGGAATTAATTGTAAATGTCAGAAAGTCACTATTATAGGTCTTTTCACAGTAAAATAATGAGGGCTCAGGACCAATTTCATAAAGAATGACAAGAAAAAATGTGTATGCCGCCTCCGTATCCACAGACCTACTCAGGGTCTTCCAGGACAGCAATTTGTGTTCTGGACATAACCCCCTTGTGATGACAACAGGAAGCTTTCCTCATGACTACAGTTAATGTTTGATTTCTCTAACACAAGGGTCAGCAAACTTTTCTGTAATGAGCCAGATGGCAAATATTGTGGATTTTGAGGGTTATACAGTCTTTGTTATAACTACTCACTCATGCCATTGATGTGCAACAATGGCCCATGGGCCATAATCTGTGGACCTTTGGTGTGTAACATAAAATGGCTGGTATTTTGCTGCTCATGGAAATAATGTTCTTGTATCCAAAGCTTTAGTGTTCAGATATTTTCTGGGAAATGTCATCTCAGGGCTCACATTATCATTATTATTATTATAGCTCTGTATGTTCAAATAGACAAAAGAAATAAATCAATGTGTGTTGTTACTCTTTTTAGGGCTCCATATTACCAACACTGAACTAAAGTGATGCCAACCTATGACCCTTTAATTATTTTCCTTAGAATATATTGGCTCATAAATTTTGTGATAAAGAACAAAGAAGAAATTGCCTTACAGAGTCTTTCCCTCAGTGATGAAATGGCATTGAGAGAAAATGACTAGCCTCTGTGTCTGAAGCCCTGGCTTCTTGTCTCTGTCTCTGGCCCTGACATACCCAGTAACCCCTCACAGTCACTTCATCTCTGATGTGACAATTCTTTCCTTACCTACTTTATGCAGTTGTCATGAGAATAAACTAAAAAGACCAAGATAATAAATGTAAAGGCATTTCATACAAAGTTAAATTGAAGCTAAATTCAGCTTTATTGGAGAGGGATTATTGTCACAGATCTATTTCTCCAAAGGAGCCAGAAAAATGGGAGGAATGTTTTTCTGCATAGATAGAAATGTTACAACTGAAACATGGCACTGAAGCCTCGCAATGCAAGGGGATCAGGACAGGAGAGGGCAAAGGGCTGCAGATGAAGCTGGGGCAGTTTCAATCCTTCCTATTAGACTGGCTAACTGTTGTGTCATTTACATCTAAATTGATTCCTTTCACTTTTAGTTGCTTCCTGGCAAGTTTATTGGAAAGAACAGGTGCTCATTATTGAATTCCTTTGTTTATTTTCTGCCAGATCTATTAAATCAGTACCAAGCAGTCAGAATTCTCTGACACTAAAGCAAGTGATTTATTTATCTGTAGTATTCTATTACATCTTGCTTGATAGGCTTCATTTTTATGTTTAAAACATAGAGCCCTTTAAAAGTTTAATTTTACTGCAAAAGGAAAAGTGACAAAATAAGCTATGTAGGAGGATGCGGAAGGGAGTAAAGGGGAGCAACTCTGACTGACAAGTCTAAATGTCAATGCTTTTTAAAAAACACACCAAAATATATAGAGTCTGAACATGGACTAAGAGACCAGACTTCCAGAAATTCTCATAGGGAACTGTCTTTTAGGTTTAAGCCTAAGGTGAGGGTGGGAGATTTGGTGCAAGGGAAAGAGCAGTGGCGTCAGGAAGCCAGATTTGAGTCCAGGCTCTACCACTAACTTGCTAAGTTACTCACTCTTGACCTTTGTCTTCTGATTAGTAATATGAAGGGATGTAATTTGATGTGCTCCAAAGCTCTTTCTCCACTCATTTTCTACAAAATAAGAATTCAGTCACATGACACATAAACCTACTACAAATCTTATCATTCATTCATTCATTCATCCATTCATTCATTCATCCAGGAAATATTTATTGAGATGCTACTATATGAGCTAGGCATTGAGAATACAATGGTAGACAAAGACAGCCTCAGGTCCTTAACTTCTTCTGTCCCGTGTCACAGGGACAATCTCTTTCTTCCCTTGAATCAGAGAAGCAGAAGAGCTTCTATACCATAATTCTTCAATTGCTATTTCAGCCCATTCTTTTGAACAGTACAAATTTTACCTAAGTCATAAGACAATATTGACCTATCTAAAATCAGACTTTGTTGTGGTAATGAACATGAAGTTTGAGCATGCATGTGGAAGATGTTTTTAATTTAAAGAAGATTACTAGAGGCTAGGGTTGACAGTTTGAGAGAAAGCATTGCCAAGCTTTTAGACCTTGATGACTCCGGGATTGTAAGTAACCTTGTAACCTCACCAGAAGCCTTGAGTCCAACTGGCTCTACCTATGGCCTGGGTCAGGAGGAGTGAGACTCATAGCCAATTTGCTTGGAGAGAGGAGGGAGAGTCTTGAGTAGGTTCTCTAGAGAAAGGGACATAGCCCAGAGCTCTACAAAGCATAGTGCATGAAATAAATCGCTACAATAGCATAGAAGTGTCCAAAAGGTTGCAATGGCTAGGAAAGTAGGTAGAGAATGGAAAGAAAAAAAAGATCAGGGACAGTTTTCTGGGTTCATAATAGACAAGCACAGCCATGCTGCGGCTGCTACATAGTTGTGAAAGTTGAAAATTCATTCACTGACATTTCCTTGTTGAGTGCCTAATTTGCACAACATACTTTGCTAGATCCTGGAGACACAGAGGTAAATTGGACTTGACCTGTGCTTTCCACAAGCTCATGGTCCAGTGAAGAGGACAAATGACTAAATGGCTAATTAGAATACATGCCTGAACTCTGTGAGGACAGTGTTATAGTCTGTTTCATTAATTGCTGTTTCCCCATTTCAATACATGACCTGACACAACAGATTATTAGAGGCCAGAGAAAGGGTGATGGTGGCTGAGAGAGAGAAAAATGGAAGCAGAAGGATCAGTGAGATATTAAGAAGAGAGACTACACCACATTTGGTAATGGATTGGATGTAAAGTCAGGGGTAAGTGTCAGAGATAACCTTCAGCCGTCAAACAGGCAACTAAGTGGATAGTGATGCCATTCAGTGAGAGGAAAAACCCACGAGTGTGAACCAATTACAGAAACTGCTGAGTAAGGAATGGGAGCCTAGTAAGGCACAACTTGCTGTGAATCTCTAGAAGTGACAAAGGAGCTGATTATGGCACTGATCTTTCTGTTTCCAGCTTTGTTTCTACTCCAGGATATCTGTTTGTGTATCATATCCTGAGGAAAAGATAACTTTATTATTTTTGAAGAATGAGTAGAAACTGGGAATGGTCTGCAGTCAGACATAGTGAGAGTTAAATCAGGGATGTATGCAGTAAGTAAAGTCTAGTTCTTCCTTCTTCGGGAATTCCAATGCTTGAGTAATGTCCTGAGATGTTTAAAAGGATAAGAAAGAAAATCTACTTGGTAATATTTCACCTAATGTCAGTTCCATATATCAGCTCACAGATACGGGTATAGGGTTTGCCTTTCATTTATAAAGCCCTACCTTATTTGTGACTCCATGAAATTTTGAGATTCTCCCTCTCTTAAAGGCTCCTTTATTGCACAATTATGGCAATTAAGTTCAGGCAGAATGGAGCCACATCGCCAAACATTATGCTAGGTAGGAAGATGAAAAATGAGCATATTACTGGTGAAAAGTGCTTCTGTCTGGAATTTCTTCTTGATAGGTTCCTTAGGAACATGAGTTTGTGATTTTGTTAGTTGAAACTGTTGGCTATAGCACAGTACTCAGTACATATTTGTTTGTATGTGGTGTGGACAAGTTTTGTTGATATATTTTTGCCTAGAAGTTTATGTAGTATAATTTAAATCGAAAATTTGGTACAAAGGCAAACATCATGAGGGAGTCAGGTGTGGAAGGAACACTGCACTGGGAGTCAGGAGCCCTTTACTTTAGTTTTATCTTTGTTTCTAACTAGCTATGTGACCCTAAGCAAATCTCTTTCTTGGTGTAGCTCTGTTTCCCCAGCTATAAAATATGGAAATTGGACTAAATGTGCTTTGTTCTTTCCAGCTCTGAGGTTCTAGAAAAGTGAACTGAGAAGAAAACTACTATGACATAACTACTATGAACTACTGTGAGATAAATCAAGAGTAAATAACTACTCTGGTCAACAGCTTCAGTGCAGAGCTCCTTGAAAAGGCAGTAACTGGTAGATGAAAAGATAATTAAAACAATTTATAATTTTAATTAATTATGTTTGTATCCTAGAAATTAATCTGTTGCCTTTTCTCCCTATGGAGTTTGACTAAGGAGCCAGATTGCAGTTCTGAGAAGTAAAGAGCTCTATGCTTTTTTGAGAGAACATAAATTGGCTTTAGTCTAACCTGAGTGCTCACTTGGGGGTTTCTGCTGATATGGTTTGGCTGTGTCCCTACCCAAATCTCATCTTCAGTTGTTGCTCCCACAATTTCCATGTGTCATGGGAGGAAGCTGGTGGGAGGTAATTGAATTATGGGGGTTGGTCTTTCCCATGCTGTTCTTGTGATAGTGAATAAGTAAATAAATCTCACAAGATCTGATGGTTTTATAAAAGGGAGTTTCCCTGCACAAGTTCTCTTCTCTTGTCTGCTGCCATGTGAAATGTGCCTTTCACCTTTTGCCATGATTGTGAGGCCTCCCCAGCCACGTGGAACTGTGGGTCCATTAAACCTCTTGGTTTTGCAAATTGCACTGTCTCTGGTATGTCTTTATAGCAGTATGAAAACAGACTAATACATCTGCTAAATACAGAATGTGGCTAGGAGAAAGGTAATCAAAGGTTCTTATACTGACAGTTAAGTGAGGGCTATGGAGACTCCTTACCCCTACCATCCATCCTAAAGTGATCTTTTCCTATGCCTAAATAAAAAGGCGTGCCTCCATAATGCACTGGGGATCTGGGCTGCTTCTCAAACAGCAAATATAGCTTTTCCAGTCTCAAAAAGAAAGAACCTATGGTACCTAACACCTCTGCAGCTTGGCTAGGGACTATAGGAGCTAATCATCGCTACTAGAATGGTGATGGCAGTCCACATCACTTTGGGACACTGAGTCTCTCTGTCACTGTCAACCCAGAACTGACAGAATGAACACAACCAGGTCATGAGATTGTGGCAAAGAGTAGAAGAGGTAAAGAGTAGAAGATATGAAGTCAACCATGTGGGGTGGGAGAATTTACAGTACCTGAAGAGTGGCTGCCTATGTTGAGCTTAAGCCCCTGAAGTGCCTCCTTGTTGGCTTCCCTTTCAAAATGAACTATTTTTCATGACAGTATTATTCATGGCTTATACTAACTGCAGCAGTGTAAAAAAAAAAAGAACATGAATAGTCACAGCCTGTCTGTGTACTCTAGCAGTGCCCCAGGAACCACAAGACAACTCCTTCTCTCAGACTTAAAAAGTCTTCTGAGAGGATCCCAAGAGATTTGTCTTACCCTCTTCCCAGAAACAGGAGTGCAGAGCCTCAGGGCTTGGGCCTGGGCCATGCCTCAGATCGCAGGAAGTTAATGGCAAAATTAAAACTCAAAATCAGACTATTTTTGCTGAATAATCAACCATAGCTACTTTCCCTACTCGTGGTTCTGAACTGGAGGCAGCACCATTTCCCCCACGTCTTCACCTCCACACACACAATGGACATTCAGAAATGTGTGCAAACACTTGGGGTTGTTACAATGACTAAGACTAAAGATATTATGGGCATTAATACCCAGGGGCTACAATGCACTAGCCACTCCTGCATTACAAAATGCCAACAGTGTCCCATTAAGAATCACTACAGGTCTATACCAGGTTGTGTCTCCTTAGAAAGAATACAAGATTACGGGTGTATCCTGTCTCCCTCTTTGCCTCAGAATAAAGCATGGAGAATTGAGGGGGAGGGTGATTAGAGAACATGGTTCCAGTCCTAGGCTGAAATTGCATCATTATGTGACCTTAGACAAGACTTCCTAGCCAGACCTTAGTTACCTAGTCTGTAAAATAGTGGTTTAGTCAAGATGGTCAGCAAGAACTCTTCCAATTAGACATTTTTGTCCTGTTTCTTTCAGAGTATGGTCCAGGGACCACCTGAGAGGCAGTCTGTTAAGAATTCAGATTCCTGAACCCTATCACAGACTTGCTAAATCAGAATTTATGAAGGTAGACCACTGGGATCTGTATTCACCACTCACTCCCCTCCCTGATGATTCTGAAGTACAAAATGTTTGAGAACTAGGATTCTACTATTCGAAATGTTAGAATGGTACCGATCAGCTAGCAAATAGAGCATAAAGAGACTGTTTACACCTCCCATTCAGAGGTGCAGCAGCATTTGCGTAATGGCAGGCTTGTCCTCACCAAAGCTTCACCTCTGCATTCAATGCCTTTTCTAGGCTCCTTAGCAGATTGCTGAGGCACATGGGCAGGAAGACAGAGTCAGCTCAGGGATTGGAACTGGTAGAGGCAGAGGGTCTCCAAGGGAGCAGCCTGGCTTTTAAGACTGCGAGATTTACTGTTCTGACAACAGAGAGGAGACAGCCCACTCCTATTACAGCTGCCCACCCAGCACCCGCCTTCTCAAGAAGCTGCCTCTGTTGGAGCTGTAAGCTCAAGCCGCATGTTCCTATTGCTGCTAACTAAAGAACTTCTGCACTTAGTCTAAGCACTTCCTCTGTAGCCTGTCTCTTCGTACAACTCCAGCGACTTTCTGCTCTATTCCAGTACGGTGTATAGAGTCAGTAGCAAGCATATTGTGTACAACACACCAAGAGTGCATTGATGACTCATGGAGTGCTTTGCTCTTCCATCTAACAACTCAAAGTTGAAGACCTCCAGCAATGTTCCAAACCAAAAGGCAAATACATGGAGTTCAGTCTGGCTAGTTTGGTGAAGGGTGTTTGAGCTTGGAAACAAATTGATAAATAAAGTGGCAGACAGATTGCTTTCAGTCATTGTGAGGAAGATGCAGGTGTTGGGTTCCAGGAAAGCTTTGAAGATTTATTATCTGGCATCCTAGATGACCTTCAGACCGACAGGGCATTGCTAATCACCCTTTTAAAAAGTGCAAAACATGTTGGCACAAAGAAACAGAACACCACACACACACACACACACACACACACACACACATGCACACATACACACAGACATTTTTTTATTAAAAACTCACTGTTTTCTCAGTGAGTCTCAGGGATCTCAAGTCACTTCAAGAGAATGGAGGAAGGGTAGAAGATAATTGTCAAACTAGTGTCCTAATTTAGGGTATACCCTCTTTTTTGTGGACAGCAATCTTTCTGAGTTGAATTTGCTAAAAGCGATGAAATATAAGATGAGAGACAGTTATAAGTAAAATTTAAAATATCAATATATTTTCCCTGTGGTATTTCTTAAAAATTAATAAATCTTCCCCTTCCACTGCCCTCCTCCAAGGAGAAAAATAAATGTTAACGTAGTGTTTATTGTTTCTGGCCAATGGCAACAATTCTGCTCAGGGCAAATGTCAAAGAATCACTGCTCATTATTCAATAGTTCGATGCGAAGATTTAATTACAAATAAGTAATTTATTAAGAGTAAAAAATAAGTCAAAACAGAGGCCAAAGGACAACGCATTGTCAGTGAGGTAAGGCCCGTTTTACACCTGTTGGAAAGTCATTAATCTGCCCTGACAGGAAGAAAGTAGTTTCATACCTGACAGACTTGATAAATGTGGCAAACATCGGCCCTACATTTTAAAATCAATATGGAATGTTTTTCAGGGCAAACCCAGATCAAGGTGGCATACTAAACACATCGGATAACAACCAACATGTAGACCAATTGTTTAAATGAGTTTCAGGGGGCAAATTAAAGTTACGAGAGGGAAGATAGAGTGAGACAACGGTCATAAAAAGAAAATGGACTTGGCTTGGTTCAAATAAACTTTTCTCTAATAAAAATGATCTTTGGGATGTGAACAGGACTTGTTATGACAGACCACAATAAAATGCAGGCAAGAACTGAGCAAGCATTCAGCGAGAGCTCTTTATGGATAGTATGCAATTTGGGGCTAAAGTGTGAGCTATGAAACAGAATCATACACAGCTATAGGTGCAAAAGCACTAACATAATGGAGGAATCCTCCATGTTAGGGATACCCAGCTACACCTTTTATTTTACCTGGATCAATTTATTAATTAACCATGAACACTTACCAAGAATCCTGGAGTCATTGGTGAACAGAATACTATCCTTGCCCTTAAGGAGCTCAAAGAAGAGTAAATAAGTTAGAAATATATATGTGGAAAATTACAGTACCATGTAACAAGTGCTGTGATTGAAGGCAGTGCAAGTGCTGTGGGACCAAAGAGCAGAGGCACCTCAAGTCCAACCTCTCTGAAGGAGAATCCAGGAAGCTTTCTTAGAGAAAGGAATAATTATGTCATAACTTTGAGCCGGGCTCTGAAGTCAGATAGCCTGGAACTAACATCCAGGTTTTGCTAATTACTAGTTATGTGTTATGTATGACTTTGAGCAAGTTGCTAATTTCTATGAGCCTTGGTTAAGTCATTTCCAAAATGAGAACAATAATAGGACTTACCTCATAGGCGTGTGCAGATTAAATGAACATCCCATGAAAAGCATTCAAAAGTGTTTCTATCCTCCAAAAATTGTTCAGAAAATAAAAGACAATGTATTTATTCATTCTCTTCTTTTTATTATTACTTATTTATTTATTTCTATTGTACTTTAGGTTATGGGGTACATGTGCAAATCATGCAGGATTGTTGCATAGGTACATACATGGCAAAGTCGTTTGCTGCCTTCATCCCCCCATGACATATATCTGGTATTTCTTCCCTCATTATCCCTCCCCACCCC